>JAACYP010030846.1:0-205894 GCA_011076525.1 Nettapus auritus
ATAAATTAATTTATAATTAATTTATATAAATATATATAATTTATAATTTATAATTATAAACAAATTTATAAATTTATAATTATAAGCAAATTTATAGTATTAAATATCATTATATTATATATTATTGTATATTATTATATATTATATTATTATAAACAAATTTATAATATTATAATTATCATATTATAATTATTACATTTTATAATTATAATTATAAATTTGTTTATAAATATAAATTAATTATAATTATAAACAAATTTATAATAAATTTATATAGTTAATAAAATAATGTGATTTTCAGTTCACCTTAAAAAACATGTATTTTTCCACTTGTACCATGCACTGATGAAAAGCAAAACCAGTTTAAAATTCCTCTGGAATTAGGGATGAGTGAAACACATGGCATTTTCTTTATCTTTTGATAATCTCCTCTCTTACATGTACTTGTATCATTATTCTAGATTCTTTCCTTTCAGTAAAACCAAAAGAACAAGAGAGAACTTACCCGGACCAGCCCCCTTCTGTCAGACAGAAAGAGTCACTTGAAAATGCTGGGTCACAAAAATCTTGGAATAAAAGACGTAACAGGTTGGTGTATGGCTAGTGATAGCTCTTATCTGTAGAGCTGTCCGTCTTCTTACTGCATAATGCTTCACAGGGTTTTCAGTTTAGTGGTAATTAGAGAGTAACTTTATGATCAGTGCTGTGGTAGTCTGAGGGTACAGAGGAAACAACTATTTGGAGGGGGAGGAGGTGGGTACTTTTAAGAGTTGTTTGTTTGGTTTTTAAATCCAGTATTTGTGGGTCACTGATGAGATGATTATGGAGGTAGTGTCTGAGTTTCTGTAAATGAAATTCTTTTGTTCTGGAACTGAAGCCAGAAACCCCCCCCTAAAAATCTTAATCAGACTATTTAATCTTGAAGGGTATTAATTATTTTCTTAAAGCTGAAGATAATTTCATTCAATTTAGAGGGAGAGGTTTTACGGAAGTTTTATTAGATTTAAAAAAAAATAACGTTCAAATACTGACTCTAGTTCCTCTTTGGAATCAACTCATGTTTCTCTATTAGTTTCTCTTTGGAATCAACTCTTGTTTCTCTATGAAATTAACCTTAAACAAGAAAAGATCTAAATGAAATCATAAATCACTGTAGTAATGATAAAGGCTTTTTGGATTCTGTAAGCAGTTAGTGCGTAGAGAATGCTGTCAATTGCCAGGTATTTTGTTGACCATTCTTGAAAGCAAACAGTTGCCACAAGGAAAACCATGTCATGTCCTTTGAAATCGGATTCCTAAGGAGTGCAGTGGCCTGGAAAATAGATTTCAGAGTAAATTCTAGGATAGAATTCCCTTAATTTTTGGCATTACTTAGTATCTGCTCTGTTTTCTTTTTAACTTTGTGGTTTATATGCTTGCTTGCAGACGGAGACGTGCAGCTTCCAGCAACGATTTGACACCCTCTTCCTCATCTCCCTCACTTAGCACATGTGATACGGATGAGAGTGGTGAGAGCAGTGAGGACATCGAGAGCACGTCTTCAAGAAGGTTGCTGTCGTTAGAGAATAGGGGAGGGAATCTCCTTTCAATTAATATTTAACTAGGTTTAAGTTTATGTCAATTAATAAGGTCTTCTTTATGTTAATTAATAAGGTCTTCTACATTTGCTTGGCATCGTTATAAAAACAATCTTCTAGCTGCATCTTAAGTTATAAGGCTTCTTTTTCTTTCTCCTTAATTCAAATCAGGACTTTTCCGGAGAAACCTCAGAAACGGGACCAAAAGGGAGTTCAGAAGGATCAAAAGAAAGTTGGAGCAAGTCAGGGAGATCCAATGCGAATAGATAGTGCGGTAAGTCTTTAATTAATCATCGTGTCAGCGAGTGTTTCTGGTGTTTATGAAAGCTCTCGATAACGCGCCATCTACAGATACCTTTGTTGATGGTTTTCTCTAAAGCAACTTCAAAAATCGCCCAGAATGTTTCCTTCGTGCTGAGATAATTTCCGATGAAACCTGTATCCAAGTTGCTGCTTTCTTTAACGTATAAACTGTGTTGTGTTGAATTTCTCTTCAGCTTGGATTTGATAACGTGGGTGGCCTATCAGAACACATCGCAGCTTTAAAAGAAATGGTGATTTTTCCCCTGCTGTATCCGGAAGTCTTTGAAAGATTCAATATTCAGCCCCCAAGGTAACTCGTTAAAGCAATAAGTTGTAAGTCAGCTGTTTTCGGGAGAATGTTCAGTTAAGGTGTCAATGTGCTTCCGTGCCTCAACATTTTGGGCAGTGTTGAATGTTTGTTTTAGTAGCAGCAAAAAGTAATTTCTTACAAATGGATAGAATGCAGGATATATGTAGATGAAAAATAGAAGCAACGCCTTAAAGCTTTAAGTTTTACTGTCTGGTGTTTTAAAATGAGAAGATACTTCAAAAGCGCCTGGGTTTTAAAAAGTTGGCTTGGAGTGATTTTGTTCTGAGTTTTACGTAAAAGCCAGCTTGATTAGTTGGTAAGCAAAAAGGAATTACTATCTAGTGGAAGTCAATTGTAATTATGTTGCTTGGAAGCCCAGTTGTTTCTCCCACCTACTTTTTGCCCTTTTTTTTTTTTCCCTTTGAGTGCTAAGGCATCACTTTTCCTTCCAGCTTTAGACTTCCTCACTTGCCATCAACAATAGATGGTGTGAGAGACCAAACCCAGTAACTTAATGCTTTTGAAGGGAGAATTAAATGCTTTACTGTCAGGTTCTGCGTTTTGTGAAAGCAAGAATAGGCAGTTTATCACTGAAGAATGAACTGGTGATTCACCGTGAGCCCGTTCTCAGACTGTGTGTTGAAGTTTGCTTGTTTGGCTCCAGTTTGCTGTAATCACCCTTTTTGTCAGCAGTTTTAGAAGTGTCCTGGGACAGTACGCTCTCTTTTGAAGGTTTTGTACACTTGAGTTACCCCCTTCTTCATTCTCTGGGTGAAGAAAATAAACTTTCCTGTGAAATCTGTAGGAACGCAGAACTTCTGCCTGTTCTGGCTCTACCCACACTTCAGCTATTACGGCTGTCTTATCCATGACGTGTTTTGGTTAGGAAAGAGGAGCTGTTTGTTCTAGAGATGAGGGTTGTAAGATGTACCCATCATGATGTTTTTTATTGCAGAGGCTGTTTATTCTATGGTCCCCCGGGAACAGGAAAGACACTGGTTGCTCGTGCTCTTGCCAGCGAATGTAGCCGAGCTGACAGAAAAATATCGTTTTTTATGAGAAAGGCTTCAGACTGCCTGAGAAAATACGTGGGGGAATCAGAACGTCAGCTTCGTTCCTTATTCGAACAGGTAAGGTTGAAATGTGCAACGTATCCTGTCAGAATTGAAATCATCATTTTCTACGGTCAACGTTTTTAAGTAGAACTTGCTCTTTTTTTTTGTATTTCGTTAGTTTTTTCCCACTGAAATGGAGATGCCAGTGTTTCTGCTGTGAATGTCAGCTGTAAGGACTACTGGTGTGATTTGTTTCCTGTCACCCAGTTACAGTGGGCTGACACAGACGGCCGTCTGCCGTTAGTCGTGCCAGATACTCCATTAGCTCTACGAGTAGAGGTCCCAGATGCTGTAGTGACAAATCTAGTTTAGGTGACATTCCAACCATAACATTTTTGTGCATTTTTCCTTTAAATAATGCTGTTTTACTCTGTTTTCATGCTAGGCCTATCGGGTGCGGCCTTCAATTATTTTCTTTGACGAGATAGACAGTCTCGCTCCCGTGCGGTCCAGTAAACAAGACTACGTTCATAGGTATTACATTTTTGCACCTACATAAAATCTGCTTGATCTTTGGGGATGAAAAGAAGGATGACGACCTGTTTAATTTACTGTGAACACATTAATTCATCCTGAAAACTTGTAACTCAATGCCAAAAGAGGTGATTTTAAACGATAGTTGAAAACAGTTCCCTAAGCCCAATATCAGCACGTGGTCTGTGCTAACTTACCTTGTTTTTATGTCTTAAAATGAGCCTTGTCCTTAAAAAGCTTGTCCTTTTGGACTGCTCGTGGCAGAAAGTCACGTGGAATGTAACAAAATTTGCTGAACCAGTAAGTAAAAATTATGTTTTTCCATTAGTTCCATTGTCTCGACTCTTCTGACGCTTATGGATGGCATCGATAACAGAGGGGAGATCGTGGTGATCGGAGCCACCAACAGGCTGGATTCTATTGATCCTGCTTTGCGAAGGCCGGGACGCTTTGACAGAGAGTTTCTCTTCAACTTGCCAAACAAAGAGGTGAGAGCTTAAATTCAGCATTAATGCTAATGTGGCAAAGTCCAACTTCACGGAAAGAAAAGTGACAACTTGAACAGAAGAGTGATACGTGCAGACACTGTGTCGTCCCGTGGAGGGCAAATCTGGTACTGAATACATATGGTCAGGATGATAGCACCTAGTAGTTAGTTCTACAATCAAATCTTTTAATTCCCAAAGTTGTTCCCATTTGCTTAATGATTTAGTCCACTTAGGTGCTTTCATCTTGAAGCTGTGTTCTTGGTCTCGATACTTCACTTACGAATGAACAGGGGAAGTGTTTGCATTTGATTATTCCCCGGATCAGCAGTAGTAGTTTGAGTCATAATTATTTTCTTCTTTATATTAATTGTAGCAGCTTGAAACGCAGTGCTAGAAGTGCTTTCTGTGAATTTACTGACTGAAAAGCAAATGTGATGAACTAATGAGACTGTCACAACCAAAGTTTGCTAAATTTTAGAGAAGGTTTTTCAAGAGAAAAGTTCTGTTTCTGGATACAGTTTTGGTGACATTTTTCATTCATTTTCCTCTGGGTCGTTAGGTCTCATAGTTTGAAAACTTATTATTGGAGCTATAAATGCCATTCCTTCCAGGCTCCTAGAAAAAGTTCAGCATAACAACTTCAGAAATATTAAATATCCTGGTTGAAAATGCAGAGTGTATATTAAATAACTGTGTAATACTTGAAAGTTTAGCCAATAAGAAAAATGTATTAATATATGAGGGGTTTTGAGGGAGGGTTGTGGAGTTTTTTGTTTGCTTTTTGGTGGGTTTGTTTCTCGGTGGTATTTTTAAGGAAAACTCAGGACAAGCTAAAATGCAATGGTTTTGTTTCCAGGCTAGAAAAGAAATTTTCAAGATTCATACTCGTGACTGGATCCCTAAGCCACCGGACATGTTGCTTGATGAGCTAGCTGAGAAGTGCATTGGTGAGACTGAAAACAAAATGGATTCATGCTTGTGAATAAGTTCTAAAGAATCTTAGCTTGTACGAGGCAGTGCCCAAGCTCTTGCGCCTTGCTGCACAACTAGTCAACGAGGCAGCTGGCAATCGTAGCAATCAGAGTTAGCTGCTTTCATCTATTCACTTTTGTTGTTCTTGTTGCCTGAGAGCATCGAATGGTTCTGGAGCATCTTCCTCAAGAGTATAGTTTTGATGAGTCTGCTTCAGCTTCATAAGCACAGCATATCAGGCGATGAGCAACGTAGAACTTCCCTGCAGAGCAGTAGCACTCTCAGTTCCCTGTTAACCTGTTCTGGCATTACAAGTTCTTTAAATGTTGCATATTGTAAACCTGGGCCTTGACTGATGTAACATTTTTGTTTGTTAGGATACTGTGGTGCAGATATAAAATCCTTATGTGCTGAAGCTGCGCTGTGCTCTCTGCGTCGATGCTATCCTCAGATTTATGCAAGCAGGGAGAAATTGCAACTGGACATTAATTCTATTAAAATAAAAGGCAAAGACTTCTTTATGGCTCTGAAGAAGGTTGTTCCAGCATCCAGCAGGATCGTGGCTTCACCTGGACAAGCACTATCGCCCATTTTCAAGCCACTCTTTGAAAATTCAGTAGCGAATATTTTACAAGCCGTGCAGAAGATCTTCCCGCATGCACAGCTTGCGCTCAAGAAGGACCAACAGCAAGGTATAGCCACAGTACCCACTTCCTTAAAATCCTGCCAAAGCAAAAACTTGTGGTCTGTGCAATCAACATAAACCTTTCAGACATAATGATGGTGGAATTTTATTATTTGCATGTGTGTGTCTTTCTTTTGGGAATATCTGGAATAGACTGCATAGGTTTTCTTCTGGATTCTAAACAGAAATGCCAAATGGAAGCTCGAATGACTCAACCCACAGCAGAGGACTGCGTGTTCTCTGCTAAAGCATCCTGCTTCTGACAGGAGCTAAGAGAATTAGCATTTGTAGAGGTTGAAGTATAAGGCACCTCTTTGCCTTTAAAAACAAAAACTCAGATATTTGGAGGGGAAGCATTTCTAGGTCAGTGTTTTTAATTCCTTTCCGAAGAACATCGGGACCAGGATACAAGTATAGCTGGGTTAAGCTAAATATTGTTTTAACCATGTGCCATCTCCTTTTTGGCCTTGTGCCATTTTCTTAGATCTGTGGTGGGATGAACTCTAGGAAATAGCATTCAGTGCGTGCCCTCAAATGAAGAAAGGGTTTTGGCACTGATTTAGAAGCTGTATTAATGCAAGAGAAAGAGGCACAGGCTATTCAGGAAAGTTAACAAGCCTCTTTTGTCTTTCAGATCATTTAAATCCTATTTTAGAAGATGATATGTTTGACAGTGATGACGATGCATCCTCAGTCTCTGAAGATGAACTAACAGGCAAAAGGCCTGACGGACCAAAGAAAAAGTTCCTCAGTTCCAGCAGGTAAAGAAAGACAGGTCCCCGTTATGTTTAGATTCCTAGGACTGCTGAGTCTTTGTGAACAGTTCCAGCTGTTAAAAGTGCGAGGGGTGGCAGACGAAGGGGTAACATCAAGTTTGTGTGCTGAAGGGGTGCTCGGTATTCACAAGAAGAAAGTGTGAAGGGACTAAAGTTGTAATGAAGTAAGTTGCTCTGAATGACCAAATTGCAAAGCCCAGGCTTCTCTGCCTAAGCCGAAGCGATCCACAGACTAGCAGAACACGCCGACTTAATCCATGGCATTCTTTGAAAGACTCAAGACCACATCAATGTGCTGCCTGTCCTTTTACCTAAAGATAACCAACTTTATAGGTTTGTGTTGCCACCTTCTGCCCTTGTGTTTTCCAGGACTGTTAAACCAGTAGTGAATTACGTCGCAGAAAGAAAACTGAGAAATGCCTTGTTAAAACACCTTGAGAAAAATTTGAATGGTGCCTTTAGTTGTTACCATTAAGCCACCAAGTTGTGTTAATCTTTTGGTATTTTAACATGGAAGTCACGTAAGCCCACAGTTGGAAGGTTAGATTATGTTGTCGCAGTTGGGTCCGTTATTTTGCTCAGTTTCTCTTGCTGTGCTGTCCAGAAGTTTTCTGTCCTTTAGAGCAAGGCGAAGTCTCTTGCATCTTTGATTTAAGCCAGCAAAGGTACGGCCTGACTGTAGTGGGGAACAAGCAAAGGCTTCTCTCATATTTACTTCCTTGTAGTAAAGCAAGATTGCCAGGCTATTAATTCGCAGTCTTGGTTTAGTAGAGAATAGGAAACACGAGGGAAGAAGATGAAACAATTGGAATGACTGATTAAATTAACTGGAAATCTTACACGTGTTTAGTGCACCGCTGTCATTTAACCAATCCAGTTGTGTGCTGCTTTAGTCAGTGTGGTTCAGTGCCCACAGACATTTTTTTCTAGAACGTTCCGCTCCTTTCTTGCTACCTTCTCCGGTAGCTAGGGCCACGTTTCAGCTAAACTTGACAGATGCAGAGACCTCTCAGGTACTCACGCTTGAGACCTTCTGAAGATCGGTGTGTATGGGGAGCGATGAGATCCAGATGGGTGTGTGCTGAGAGAGAAAGTTGCTGTGCTCCCCCACATCAGGTAGCAGACCAGTTGTCGTCTGTGTGTTCGGTTAGACACTCTGTGTACAGTGTAGGAGTCGTTATTTAGCCCAGCCAAACAAATAACAGACACGATAGAGATGGGCAGGATTTGTTAGGGGGAGGCATGGTACAAGACTGTAAGAAAAAGCGCTCTGATAGTCTTCCCCGTCACAGAACAGCTTATTACTTGCTGGAATACGGAGATTACTTGGGGAGGGAGAAGAAAGTATACAGGAAAAGCACTTGGAACATCTGTGTGTCTATTCAGCACCTCATTTATAAACTTGTTTTCTTAATGCCTGTTGTAGGAGTGCTTTCTGCGAACCGACATCGTGTCGGCCCCACCTGCTCATCGTAGGAAAAGCGGGGTACGGCCAGGTTTCCTACCTGGCACCAGCAGTGTTGCACGCTTTGGAGAAGTTCCCCGTTCACACCCTGGACCTATCCGTTCTATTTACAAGCATTGCGCCACCAGAGGAAATATGCGGACAGGTACCTTTTTTCGTTTTATTCTCATAGGATTCATTGACTGCATGTAAAGGATCAATTGAGTTGCAAGGAAGGTGAGCAAAATTCATTAGTAGTGGAGGTGGCCTTGTTTTAATGTGCTGGTATGTCTGCTGCTGTCTGCAAAGCCACTTTGCTCTTAGATAAAACCATAAACAATACGGGTGTTGTACATGTCCACATTTTCCACACCCAGTTCTACAGGGAGGATGTTGCTAGCAGCTCAGGAGGCTGGGAGGTGCCGCTAATAAACCTCTGCGTGGAAAGAAAGTGGGATCCAGAAAGTAGTTTTCATTGCCTCCTAAGACTGTGTGCTCCCAGTAGATGGCTCTGCATCAGGCTGCATGTCGTGTACTTTTTGTAGCCTTTTTTAATTATATTTGTAAGGCAACGAAAGTGTGGGGCTTCTATTTTTGTTTTTACACGTACATATACAGCTTGTGCTGTCGCAGTATGCGCAATAAAAGCATTAAAACTCACAAATCGCTTCATTTGCACACTGATGTGGTTTTAACTAGAAAAAAATAAACATAAAGAGATGCGGTGTTTTTACTTTTAGGCAGGAAATCCATTTTGTTGTTTGGCATCACTACCTTAAAATATTTTTACCTTTAGTAAAAGCATTTGAGAGCCGTACAAGTAAGGACAGACACACTACATGACTGGATACTCGTGTCACATATGAGGAACAGTTCCTTTTTTTTGTTATGCGATGATTTTATCCGTGGCCATACAGCTCCAGAGTCTAGTCGCTGCCTGGCTATATCCCTCCCTTCTGACTAGAGTTCCCCGAATACTGATAATTTGAAAGGGCGCACAGAGAAATTTCTCACGTGAAAGGACGCTTGCCGCTCTGTTCACGTAGTTTCGTTTCATGGGGCAGTTAGATGGCTGTGTACTTAGGTATTAACAGGTTATTCTACGTGATTTAGTTTTCTTACCCAAGCTTTCCTTTTCACTAGGTGATCCGAAATGCTCAAAAGACAGCACCGAGCATCATCTATGTCCCTGATATCCATTTGTGGTGGGACAATGTTGGGTCAGCCTTGAAACTTACATTTCTAACACTACTACAAACCATTCCGGCATTTTCTCCGGTTTTGCTGCTTGCAACATCCAATGTGCGTCACTCAGATCTCCCAGAAGAGGTATTTCTGTCAATGCTTTTCTTACTATTTCTTCAGTTTCTTGTTAATTTAGGAACGCTTTCAGCATCAAAATGCTGTGCTTTCTTAAATGCATACAGCTATTACTCAGGCACCCTAACAAATCTCTTAAAATTTGCTTAAAGAATACTGTGAAAGCATTTGCTTCAGGATTTTTCTGAGTCCAGCAGGCGACTCTGACTCCCTTCTCACGCACACAAATGGTAAATTGACTGAAGACAATAATTCCGGCAGCTACAAAGTGGTTCAGGCAAGACTGCAGCGCTTCAAATGTAAATGACAAAAGGGTATTTTTACTGAAGGGATTTCTTCTGACAGTCTGCCATTGCGTGCGAAGTTGGGTAAACTGCTAAGAATGCAACTTAGTAGGGAAATGAAACACTTGAATAAAAATCAGCTTCTTTCTTCATATAGGCCAAAGCTTTCCAAGCTCGAAAGCTGAGTGCCAATTTCTGCTCAAGTCACTTTGGAATCATTTTTTAGTTGTATTCCTAAGCAAACTGTAGTAAAAGGTGCATAACTTCGTTGGCTTCTGAGCATTTACATAGAAGGAAGGTGTTCAAAACAGGAACACGCTGTTCTCATTCTGATTATTTTGTCTGTTATTGGGGAAGAAAAGGGGTCTCACCTAGGTGTGTTTATTATTATCAACTGCTTTGAAAGTGCTTAAGTTCCCACAGAGGTTTTTGTACTGGTTCTAAATCCCTTCTAAAATAAGTGTTGAAATTCCTTACCTAACTTTTAATACTAGAAATTGAAAAATGGAGGAAAAACAAGAAGTACTAGCTACCTTAGACCCCTTCTTTTGGTACAGAAATAAAAACTCAGCAAAAAGCCCTCACCTGTCTGCTGAAGCCTTTCTCTTCTGCCTCTAGGTTAGAACCTAGTAAAGGTTCTAACTAAAGGACAGCAAGGCAGGTAAATACAAAGGAAACAATCTTGGATGTGGTTAAATCCATTACTTTATCAGTATATCTTACAGTCCCTTCATTGAGATCTAATTCTACAGGTGTTTCTTAAAGGTGAAAGTTGAATTTGCCATGCCAGGCTGTGAAAATCCAGCCTTTTAAGGCCAGGAAGATAACTTTTCAGTTTGTCTTCTTCAGGTTATTATTAATTTTAAAAGGTACCTGTCTTTTTGGAATAGAATATGCTTTTTTTGTGGCCTTAAATCTTAAATGTCTTTTCTCCTTCTGCTTTAGATCCAAAAATTATTTATTAAGGAATTCGGAGAAGTTTACAATATCAACTTGCCTGGTAAGGAAGAGAGAGCAAATTTTTTTGAGGACATCATTCTGAATCGAGCTGCTAGGCCTCCTATAAAGAAAGCAGGTGAGGATATAAGGAGTACATCTAAAACTTTCCTGTCTGTAAGTTCCTAGCTCTTTGGGATTTGCTTTGGTGGTCATTTTCCATCAGTAATTTTTCATATGCTTGTATCTGAGTACCGTAAATTGGCTAATTTTTCCCTGATTAATTGAAGTTCGGCAGACTTTGGAAGTACTGCCTGTAGCGTCACAACCCAAGCCTCAAGAGCCAGCAAAGGAAGACACAGGACTGCTGGAGGAGGAGGAGGAGGATACACTGCGTGAGCTTAGAATTTTCTTGAGGGATGTTACGCAGAGGCTTGTCAGTGACAGACGTTTCAAGGAATTTACAAAGCCCGTTGACCCACAGAAGGTAAACTAGTAGTGATCTGTGCGTGTCTCTGCGTATCAGTTTCTCGGTGTTTGTATTTCTCAGCGTTTTGGGGAAGGTTCAGCTTCGTTTTTAGGACTGCGCTATTAGGATTTTGCAAGAAGCAGCGGCAGTGCTTTTACTTCTGCTGACTCTCAAATGTCTATTACTGGATTATTCACTGGAAGCCCTGGTTTCATTCTCAAAAGTCAGACCAAATGCCAACACAGTTTGCTCGTGAAAAGGCTTTGATGTTTAGGCATGTTACAGCACTGAAAAGCAGAGATCTTTCTTTATAATTACAACCAGTATTTACAGGACTGTTTTAATGAAGTCTAGAGCTCTTTACTGGACTGTCAGTTTCTGTGGGAACAGGAATAGGAGCAGCAGTGTGTAAAACAAGTTCTGAGATCCTGTTCCCTGTTTCATCTGGAACTCCTCGATATGAATCTACCATAAGTGCAGTGTGTTTTTGTCCTCCAATTTGCTGCTTAGGTCCCTTTTTCTCCTTCAGTTTATTTGATAAGTCTAAACTAGAGGCGTGGCCTTCAAATACAGAGGTAACTTGAATATAGCTGCCTGTCAGCAAAGTCCTGTTCACGTAGGCATCCACTGACTTCTTCCCCTTTTCTCCTAGGTTCTTAGGTGTGAAAAATCTAGACAGATAAATATGTCCTCATCCAAACTGGTCATTAGGCTCCTCTTACAGTCTGAGGAAAGAAATCAGCACCTCTGGGCCCGGTTAACTCATTCTAAAGTAGATGCTTGCAATAGATCCTTAACAGGTGCAATTCATGCACCTTTTTCTCAGTGTCAACAACAAAGGGAATGTCAGATGGCTTACTGAGCCTTCGTTGTTGTGGTGTTCTGAAGTAAAGTGAAATGAATCTCCCACCCTCGGTGTTTCTTCTCTACCATGCATGTGCTTCTGACCTCCCTACGTCTTTTTGTCCTCTCCTAGCAGCCATAACGCCAGTGGAAAGAGCCCTTCCATTGTTGAGAAGCGAGCTGGTTAACTTCAGCATCTTCTGATGCGACACAAATATTCAGGGTTTTTAAGAAGTCATTACTTCAAAGTTTTCAAAATAATTTTGGTAGACAGTGTGCAAGTTTAAGAAAGCCTCTGAACACGTGTATTTGGTCTGCAGGTCCCTGACTATGCAACAAAGATTAAAGAGCCAATGGATCTCTCAACTATTCTGACTAAAATCGATTCTTACCAGTACCTTGCAGCAGGAGACTTCCTGAAGGATATCGATCTGATCTGTAACAATGCCTTAAAATACCACCCAGATCAAAGACTTGCAGGTGAGGACGTGCTTTTTATCCCTAGTTTCAAACATCTGTCAAACGTATGGATGGATAAGTGTTGTGCGTGGGCAGTAGACTTTGGATGGATTAGATGATTTAGGACATCCGCAGAGAACATTTCTTACCGCACTGTAAATATTTCAGCATTTTGCTACTTGGGCATGGAATTGTGATCTAAGTGTTCACAAGGAACTAGTGCTTTTGTTTTAATAATTAACTTCTGTGTTGTTATGCTGAAAATATTCACGGAGATAACCTTTCAGAACCAACCTATGAAGAGAGCAAATGGTTTCTGTGATCAAAGCAGTTTGATTGGTTGGTAGACAACATTCAGTTACGGTCTGTAAAATTTCAGATCGTCACAGAGCCTGTGCTTTGCAAGACACTGCTTATTCCATTGTGAGGAACGAAATGGATGCGGAGTTCAGGCAACTTTGTGAAAAAATTAAACAGTCTCGTGAGAAAAGAGGTATGTGCTTTGATGCTAAGGGTTTTAAGACTTGTCTCTGCATTTGTAACCGAAAATGCAAGACAAAGATCTTTGCAATCTATTCTTTATTGCAAGGTTGCGCCTCTCCAGAGCAAGCTCCGTGTAATGCCTCCAAGCCACCACAACAAAACCCAGCTACTGAATACAACAAACCAGGTCAAGGCAGTAATGAAAAGGCAAAGACGACAGTGGCACCTGTGGATGCCAGCACGCCCCTTCCTAATGGCAAGTTGCATTTTATTCAGCTGCTTTTGTCATTCGTACCTTCTCTGTTCTTGTGACACAACAGGTTTCTCTGATGCCTGGCTCTTTCTGCCAGGGGTATTACGTTTTTGAATTTACTTCAAAATGTGAGAGAGAAATCCAGAGGTCATTCATTAAATACAGTTACGAATTAAAGTTCAAACAAAGTTGGTTTACGAAAGAAGAAACCGGCTTTGATGACCCAACTGACATTTAATAGCCCCTAAATTGCTAATTCTTGAGGTAAAAAATGTTGTGGGTGGCAGTTTCTGAATACTCAACTAGTTTTTAATCATGCAAAATGCTATTTTCCCCCATCCCTTCCCCAAATGCCGAAATCTTTGCTGCTTCATACCGTGATTTCCAGTGGAAGGAGGGAAGTCTAACTAGTGCGAGTGGGAATTTTGTCACAGACTTCACCCGTGTCCTTCTGCAATACTGTGTGAATACTACGAATGTTTTGTGGTTTTTCTTTTGGGTAAAACCACAACGTTTGTTTTTTCACAAAAGGTTAACGAATCAGGAAGCAAACGAGGTATAAGTCTTCACGTTTTTTTTCTCCTTTGAATATTCCCTTAAAATTGTCTCTTTAATTGAACTCTTCCAAACACGTATTCAGCTTTTCAAGTCTGCAGCTTGATAACAGACTCGAAGAAGAGCGTAAAGGCTTTTCTGATGTTCATCTCCATTAGTTCTGTAGTCACTCACTAGAGAAGACAGTAAGCGACTTTATCGAATAACCTCACGTTGTATGAATACTGCCCATCCAAAGTAAGAATCCCCTGCATGTAAAATCTTGAAGGTGATTATGTTGTGAATGAAATTATGTAGTTGTGGTGTTTTGTCTTTGTTTTTTTCAATCTAACAGCAAACTGACCCCGTTAACTTTCAACTCTTTTCTCGACTTACGTAGGGAGATAGACAGTGGTAGCGCAGTTCCTTTGTTTGCCTTGTCCGTCAAGTAAGATGAAGACAATGGATTTTGAAGAAAGAATTCTTTTGGGAATGCGTTGGATTACTTCTTACGCTATCTCTTCGTAGGTGCGTCAGAAAGAAAGCGCAGAAGGAACAAACCTGCAAATGCTGAAACCAAGAGAAGGAGGAGTTTTCAGTTCAATAAAGAGAATAGAGTACCGATAGATGACCAAACCAACAGTGATGACGACTTTCTGGAAGAACACTTTCCTGGCATATATCAAGGTAAATTTGATGCTGAAAAGAAGAGTGCCAAGCTTCCTCGATATTCAGCAGTAAGATGGGAAACTCTGGCTTCTGAAGAGCAAAGTTCAAATGGTAAGTGCAAAGTCCTGCAGGTCATTTAGCACCTTATTCTTGCTGAGGAGGATTACGCTATTTATTAGCTTTAGCCTTCAATTTCATTCTATTTTTTCTGTTACAGCTCTCAAAAATCATCACACAGTTTATTCCATAATGATGTTGCTCCTGTAGTTATGTAAGCCAAGCCCACGCGTTTCTGTAGGTGCTGGTTTTTTGATTCTAAAGTCTGTTTTTTTCTCATGGTACCTAGCTGAAAAACAGCAATCACTGACATTCTTGTATTGTACGAAGTACTTAACAATAACAGCAGCTTAGGTTAAAAAGCTGCACTTCAAGAGGCGTGGATCCAGAGTAACATGTGGAATAGGTGACTTACACCCTGATGTTGCACTGTAAGATGTGTTCCCGAACCGGAATTGGCAACATGACTATTTTTTTTCCTCCTTTACCCTTTTCTCTAGTGCTTTTTGTTTATTGGTGGGTATTTTTTGTCTTTTGTCTTTGCTCCATAAAAACTAGAAACTGTGACTTTAGCTGGAAAGAAAGGAGAAGCCACGCATTTCTCAGTGCAGATGGTAACAATTCTGTCTCTGTAGAAAGAGATGGCTTTGCAGGTACAGGATACTTCATTGAGACTGGATTCTAGATAAACAGAAAACCTGACTGAAGAAATTTGTGTCATTCCAGATTCCTGGACATTTCAGATAATTCCTACCCGATGTTATCGGATAGAAGAGCAACTGATGAGCATTGAGGACAGCGCAGAAGTTTCTACGGAGGGAGAGCGTGGAGTTACTGTGGATCATTATGAGCTCAAAGTATGTCTAATTTCAACTTTAATACTTAAATAGGACATATTCCTGCGACATGTACAATTGCAAATTAAGCCCGTTGTTAACCAAGGCCAGTTAAAGCAATAAATTGGAAGGACACGTAGATAGTGAAATAATTCAACCTCTAATGCACTGTGACTGTTCAGTGTCCACACCTTGTGTAGATTCCTGTAGGCTACCGTTTGCTTTTGGTCAGCTGTAGTTTAGGAGACAGGTTTTGTGCCTAATTTTTAAGGTAAAACGCCTTGTTGAATTCTAAAGCACCGCACTGACAACCTGCTAGTGCTGCTATGAATATTGTAATGACTCATCGTTTTTATGATGGGCTTGAGGGCTTTTATTTGGGGATTTTTTTTTTCATGCTTTGATGTATTCGGAACCTGAAAAGGATCTTTATTTCTTGCGGTGATGATTTTAAACCTGAAGCTAGCAGGTTGACATAAACTGGCTAGCCACGGATAAGTGACTGCTCTTCTGAAATTCCTTTGCAAAAAGGTTCCTTTGCATGAGTTGGACAGGGCATAAGTAAGGACCCCCTTCAGGGAATAGCAGAATGAGGGAAATTAGGACTTAGAGTGAGGAAATTAGAATTTAGGAAAATTGCTAGGAGTCACGGAGGTTGGCCCAAAGCAGGTAGGGGCTGCTGTTTATGTGCAGGAATCCTGTGTGGGGAGAACGTGACCAGATAAGAATCCCCTTTGGTAAAGGGGCTTGCCAGCACAATTTTTGTCACATCCTTAAGCTGCTAACTTGTCGAGGCCATACTTTTTAAAGCTGGCTTCCTTAGGAAGCAGATTTCAGGCTTCTCTGTTGTTATGTCTGCCAGTATATGCAGAAAAGCCACAGAGGTTTTTCACAGAGGCAGCTACGTAAACCTCAAGAAGCAGTTGGGTTTTTGTTGTTTGCTCCGTTGGCCTAGAACTTTGTGACCTTCTCGATCAGTGCGCAGCCGTCCATACGGCAGCAGTTAGGTACACATGGGACCTCGACCTTTCTCAGATTTTCCTTTTCTGTTTACTGCAGCTGAAAGCGCTCTGGGTGGTTTTTGTGTGTGTTTTATCTCTGTTGTATAGAATGAAGTTGAGGGGAATACTCCAGTTTTGTGCTAGTTGGTCTGAGGGAGGCAGAGTTTGACGATAAGATGATAAGCTGCAGTATTTCAGGGGGCAGCAGTATTTCCACTTGGCATGGCTGCTCCCTAAAGCTACACACTCAGCATCACCCAGCTAACGAACAGCGTGGCAGTGGAAGAAGGTGCCGCCACTAGCTTGTCACCGTTGCTGGGCCAGAGATAATCATCTAATCATTTTTGGTAATAGAAACGCCTGCGTGAGAGAGAGGTGATTGCTACAAGCACTCACTCTGCTATTTACCCACCCCTGAATTTAAAGGTAGGATTGAGCTAACTAATCTAACTGCCTTGGGCGCTTGAGCAACCTGCTCTGCAGAGTTGTAGGGATCGTACACATTAACAGGTGAAGGTCGTCACCTAAAGACGCTTCCTTTTCCAGCTGGCACAGCTCTATCTACAAGATCTGCAGCCTGGCTTCCAAACATCCTTTTTCCAGTGCCCTGCGCTGCTGCAGCAGCTTCTCTAATGAAACGCAACAGTGGCTTTGCTGTGGCAGCAGCTGGCCTACAAAGAGGATCGGGTCATTCCCGGCTGCTTTGGAAGCAGTCGACTTGCGGTTATGACCACTGATGTGATAGATTGATTAGTAATACAAGATTGTCTGAAATTCAAGCCTTTCCTTTCTCTGAAGGATGAAAAATTAACTCATTTTCTCCACTGAAATCTCACGGGATATTTAATCTGTTCTCTGAAGTGACACGTTTTATTTAATAGCGTAAGAAAAGTAGCGTGTCTCTTGTATTGTCGCTGTTTAACCTCTGAAAACATAAAGAGCGTATTCAAAGGATCTCGTGCTATTCTAAGCTTGGTTTGTTCCATTGTTTTCTTCAGAAACTGTTCCACTCTGTCGTTGAGCTAACTAAGGGATTCGATGTATTTCACTTGGAAAAACTATACGGCGTGATTAATCAGTGTATTTACAAACATCGGGAAGACTATGACAAAACCAACTTGGTGGAGGTAATTTTTGCTTTGTATTCTAGCACTTTCTGTCGCTGTCGCGCAGTATTTGTGCGTTCTGGGTATCGTGGGTATTTAGCATTGCTCTTCACTGCTTAGCTGTCTGTGCGCGGACAACACCACCACTAAGACTTCTTGGTTTCAGCCTGGCCGACGTTTATCCATATTGCAAAACCATTGTTATATTTGGCATAATTGCTGGCAGTTCCAGCAGGAAAAAGCTTGAACTTGCAGACAATGGGTCCGCCCACACAGCCCTTTCAAAGCAGTTAACCTCAGTCTGTCAGTAGTTTTTCTTGAGAACCATGCTGGGGGCGGGAGGGCTGTGAAGGGAAGGTGCTTTGCTAAGTCTTTCGCTTCCTCTTTCTTCCTCCACAGCCAGTCAGGCATGGGAATACTTAGCAGTCGTTCCATCCTTGGAGAGAAATTTAAGGATATAACAAGAGTTTGAGACTTCTCTCCTGTCACACTCCAATCTCTTTTTAACTAATGTGCTCGAACATCTGTAATTTGGGAGACTTCCGCCTGTGCCAGTTTTACACTGAGCCAAATTCTCTGGTCTCTTCCTGTAAAAGATGATTTCCAGGTTGTCAGAACTCAGCAGAAATCTGCGTGAGGCATCCGTGGTCCAAGTCAGGTGTTCCCAGTATACGCTGGATATTCAGTCAGGATTCAAGATCCTACAACCCATTTGTCTTGGAGCTGCTTGTGCTTGAGAACAGATAAAATTTGTTATGCCTATCAGTCTGCCTTAAAAAGAGTCTCTTTTATTAGGCACTGGTTATCTCGATCTCTTCTTCCACATCTGATTAAGAGTTAGAACGGACACTCCGTTCCGCCTGGGAGAGGATTATTTGGATTCGGGGAGGCCGCTCCTGGAAAAATGAGATCTTTTAGCTTGAGAAGGGGTTTGTTTATGTTATCTCAGGGCCTGTGAACTTTTGTAACTTAACTTTTAATTTAAGTATTAAAAGTTAAATAGCTTTCTTGGTTTTCTGTTTCTTTCTCTAGCTTCAACAAACAAATCTCTCCTATTCAGAGTGCACTGTACAAGTCAGCGCTCTGCTGTATGAAGAGAGAGAACAAGTAATTATTCAAAGTCTAGAAATGAACTTTTTGAGCTTGTTGCGGCTTTTCAGGAACTATTTCCTCTTTCTAATTGTTGTGAAACCACTGCTGATAGAGATCCATGTAGTTTATATCCTGCTCTCTGTTTTGGATGCATCTGAAGCTACAAGGGGTAATAGGTCATTGTGATGGTGGTAGCACGCTATTTGCTGAAAAATACTGCCTGTGTGTTACAGATTCTTTATTTTTATCGTAATAGGAAGTGTTCTTAAGCTTTCATTTGTGCTGACTGCTATTCTGTTTTTTTTTTCTTATTAGGAAATTAAGAAAGAAATCTCAGTCTTCCGGCGTTACAAGTGATCCTCAACACGCTAGATTTCTACTCTCCAAAGGTTTTTGTTGCACGCTGTTCTATTTGTGCACAGTTTAGTGAAGTGTATCGTACACAGGTATATGAAGTTTCTTAAGTAGGTATTTAAAATAAATTTATCTTAAAACAAATTTATGTTTATTTGACCTGTCTTAAATATATTTAAGTACTTTTCTTTGATATTTTTGTATATAGAGCTCTCTATTATGCTATATATATATTTATATATGTATATGTGTCTGTATATAGCATGATAAATAGCAAGCTTGGACAGAAGGAATAGAATACACACAGTCTTTTGAGATCACTAGATACAGCTCTCGTTTCCATTACACAATGCCTTAGTTTTGTCTTCTTTTTATCAGAGCTACTGCTGGCGGTGCCTTTGTAACACTGTAGATTTGAACATCTTTCACATACTTCCAGTACCTCTCTTTAAAAGAAAATGACTGAAAACTTGATAAACTTTTAATGTACTTTGTCAGCTGTTCAGAATATATTTTTCTGAAGTAATCTGTGGTGCTCTTTATTGCACTGGACATTACATAAAGGTCTTAAAACAACCTACATATGAAATGCAAATCCTTCAGAAACCTCTTCAGCTTAGTGCAGGAGGTATTCTTATGTTCTTTAAAAGCCTGTAAACCTCCTTTACCTTAGTGCAGGAGCGGGTTTTGTTTGTTTGTTTGTTTTTTATAATTTACTGTTAGCACTTTAAGGGGTTTTCATAGTATTAACACCCTAGAGAAACTGTCATAGAATCAACACCCTAGAGAAAGTATGTGGGAGAAACACTTTCCACAAACGTAAGATTTTTGCCTATTAAAAGTAAACGACACAAATTGAAGCAAAGCAAGATTTGCTTACTGAAACTTTCTAGTGCAGAGCTTAGTCTTGCTTCTAACAATAACAATCTCACTGATACCAGAGAATGCCATTTTAATATGAAAAGCTAGTTACAAGAAAGCCTTACAGTTGAATAAATTGTTTTTTACTGACCTGGAGATAACTATATTTGTTTATTTCATAAATATGAATATATTGCTAATGATAAGTAAACAGAAAGCAATATTCTCTTTGGATACCTCTTCAAACCAGCAGAGAAAAATTTCTCTATTAACTTGACAGATTTTTATGTTAAGGATAAGGCAGGAAAGGTTTAATTTTTCGAAAATAAAATTGTGTCAGCTGTGCTAAAATATGCAGCAGGAGATGTTGCTGTTACGTCACATCTCGTGCACAACACCTAGTGGTACCGAACTGTGCAATCCCTGTGTCTGTTCCTTTTATGTGTGTTTCAGTTTTCTTAATATTTGGCTTTCTAGCACGTGTCCAAATATATGTGTACTATGAAGAATTTTTTCTTTCACCTCTCTTGTTTGGATATGTATCAGTAAAAAGTGAGCCAGCATTTTTGTTGTTGTTGTTTTTTAATCTTACACTTAAAACGGTATCAACTTTAAAAAAGTTTGTGAGCATCTTACCCCATTCTTGTTTTCTTGGTTATATGTCAAAGGCAAACACAGGAGGAAGAAAAATATATATTGAAAATTTACACTGTAATATATTGTTACATTGAAAATGTAATAAAGGAGTCAACCTCATTTTTCCCTAAATTGTTGTTCAGCTTGGTTATTGTCACAGATTTTTATTATCATAGAATATCCTGGGGTGGAAGGGTCCCATAAAGTTCATCGAGTCCAACTGCTGGCATCACAAAGGTCTAGCCAAAAATTCAGGCCATGTGACTAACTGCACAGTCCAAAAGCTTCTTAAACTCCGACAGGCTTGGGGCAGTGACTTCCCCGGGGAGCTTCCCTGGGGAGCCTGTTCCAGCGTGCGACCGCCCTCTCAGGGAAGAACCTCTTCCTGATGTCTAGCCTAAATCTCCCTTGCCACAGCTTGACACCATTCCCGTGGGTGCGCTTTGGCCACCATAAGCCCATGCAATGCTATAGGCTTGGGGCAGAGTGGCTAGAAAACTGTGAAGAGGAAAGGGAGCTGGGAGTGTTGATCCCCTGGCCTGTATTAGAAATAGCGAAGCCATCAGGAGCAGGGAGGTGATCGTCCCCCTGTGCTCAGCTCTGGTGAGGCTGCACCTCAAGTGCTGTGCTCAGCTTTGGGCCCCTCAGTACCAGAAGGACATCGAGGCCCTGGAGCATGTCCAGAGAAGGGCAACGAAGCTGGTGAAGGGCCTGGAGCACAAGTCCTGTGAGGAGCGGCTGAGGGAACTGGGGGTGTTTGGTCTGGAGAAGAGGAGGCTCAGGAGAGACCACATTGCACTCTACAACTGCCTGACAGGAGGTTGTGATGAGGAGGGGGTCAGCCTCTTCTCTCAGGTAACTAATGATAGGACTCGAGGAAATGGCCACAAGTTGTGCCTGGGGAGATTTAGATTAGATATCAGGAAAAGCTTTTTCTCGCACTGGAACGGCCTGCCCAGGGAGGTGGTGGAGTCACCATCCCTCGCGGTGTTCAAGAAGCGCCCAGACAAGGTGCACGAGGTATGATTTAGTAGCTTAGTGGGTAGTACTGGTGATAGGAGTACAACTGTATTAGATGATCTTGTAGGTCGCTTCCAACCTTGTGTTTCTATGATTCTATGATTCTCTCACAAGGAAGCTGTAGACCGTGATGAGGTCTCCCCTCAGCCTCCTATTCTCCAGGCTAAGCAGGCCTAGCGACCTCAGCCACTCCTCATACGTCTTCAGGCCCTTCACCATCTTCGTCACCCTTCTCTGGACACTGTCCAATAGTTTCACATCCTTTTTGTACTGTGGTGCCCAGAACTGCACACAGTACTCGAGGTGAGGCCGCACCAGCGCAGAGTAGAGCAGGACAATCACTTCCCTCGCCCGACTAGCGATGCCGTGCTTGATGCATCCCAGGATACAGTTGGCCCTCCTGGCTGCCAGGGCACACTGCTGGCTCATATTCAACTTGCTGTCAACCACGACCCCCAGATCCCTCTCTGCAGGGCTGCTGTCCAGCATCTCGTCGCCCAGTCCGTACGTATAGCCAGGGCTGCCCTGTCCCAGGTGCAGGACCCAGCACTGATCTTGTTAAACTCCATGCGGTTGGTGATTGCCCAGCTCTCCAATCTGCCCAGATCTCTCTGCAAGGCCTTTCCACCCTCATCAGAGGCAACAATTCCTTCAAGTTTAGTGTCATCAGCAAATTTGCTCAAAACACCTTCTAGTCCTACATGCAAATCGTTTATAAAAGCATTGAAAAGAACTGGCCCTAAAATGGAGCCCTGGGGGACCCCACAGGTGATAGCCACCAGCCTGATGTAGCCGCATTGAACATAACTCTTTGAGCCCTGCCCATCAACCAGTTGTTCACCCATTGTATGACATTTTTATCGAGCTGTATGCTGGATATTTTTAATGGGATTGTGCATACGGTTTGCTTACCTTGTTCTCTAAGACCACTTTTTGAAAAACATATAATAATCATGAAGCTGAGAAATCACAGACAAGACAACTGGAAATAACTTCTGAGGTGCTCAAAAGAGTGTACACCATAAAAACATCCATCATGCTTCCTAGCTTCTTTCCTCATCTGTTATAAGTGCATTGCCATCTTTCTCCTGTGACTGCATTCTGCAGGGCTGAGTTTTTGGGACACTAGCTTGCACACATGAGCACTTCAGGTTTCTAGGCCAGTCTATTAAGCATCTTCCACCACTGAGGCACCAGTATGAATATGAACCAGCGTATTAGCTACTTTTTGTTAGAACTGTAGGGGATGGAAGAGATCATCGGGTCCAACCCCCTGCCAAAGCAGGTTCCCTAGAGCAGGCTGCCCAGGTAGGCGTCCAGACGGGCCTTGATTATCTCCAGAGAAGGAGACTCCACAACCTCCCTGGGCAGCCTGTCCCAGTGCTCCGTCACCCTCACCGTGAAGAAGTTCTTTCGCATGTTGGTGCGGAACTTCCTGGGCTCCATTTTGTGGCCGGGGCCCCTTGTCCTGTCCCCACAAACCACTGAAAAGAGGTTGGCCAAATCCCTCTGTCTCCCACACTTCAGGTATTTATAGACATTGATGAGATCCCCTCTGTCTTCTTTTCTCCAGGCTGAACAGACCCAGGTCTCTCAGCCTTTCCTCACAGGGGTGATGCTCTATGCCCCGTATCATCTTTGTGGCCCTCTGCTGGACCCTTTCCAGGAGATCCCTGTCTTTTTTGCGTGAAGGAGCCCAGAACTGGACACAGTACTCCAGGTCTAACTTTTCTAAATTGTTGCAAGATCTGTGTCATATAAAATATGGAGCTTTCTAGGCAAACACTGGCAAATCACGAGCCAGGTACAACTCAATGCTGACGTTTCCATCGGTGTGTTAGGGGTGACAGCTTTTTCCAAGAGTGACCTACGGCTGGCACCTAATCTTCCGCATTTCAGTAGATGTGCAGAAGGGAACAAAGAGCTGTGTTGTTGGCACTGTATTTGAAAAGCTACTGTGAAGAAGATGTCTGTGTTCAGTGGACAACAGGAAGCCTTCATTGCATCTCCGGGCAAAGGAGAGGAAAAAAATCACTGAGGCAAAAAGTTGTTTCTTCTTATCCACTTGAAGGCGACGTTGAAAACCTGGTATCCTAAATGCATCTCTACCTGTGGAGCCACAGGTAGCTCACTGCATTACAACAAGAAATTTTCATACTTAAATGTAAAATGAATGACAGGAAATGAGGAAGCAGGAGCATTCCTGGCATCAAAACTTTTGCTCTTCAAGGTTTTGGGCAAATTTCTCCCTGTTATTAGTCTCCATAGAAAAAGAATACCTTCACAGTTATATATATATATGTGTGTGTGTATGTGTGTAAATGCGTAAATCTCGGTCCTACATGAACAGCTGTCACAGCTAACGGTTCCCAGAAGCCACATTCTGGTTTTCCTGACTTGGGGAAAAGATCAAATTTTAGTTTCGAAGCCAAAAACATTGTTAAAAGAAGCGGTATGTACAAACACGGCATATTTAAGAGAAGTACGTAGTGGGAGTTAAAACTAAGTGTAGACTAAGATATGTATTGAAGGAAGAGGTCCTCTTTATTCGAGTTGGAGGTGGAAGAAAGGGCTTTGTGGGTGGGTTTTTTGTTTGTTTGCTGTTGTTGTTTTTTTCTCTCCCAGCGTTTTGGAGGCGTCCCAGCCAGCCCCCGGAGCACGCAGCGATTTCCTCCTCCAGCTCCAGGCGCCGGGCACCTGACGGAAACTCAGGGCTGGAGGAAAAGCTGCCGGGTTAGGGAGCGGGGCACCGTCAGCGGTCTTTATGCCCGTGGGCGTGCACAACGGCAGGGACTGGAACCTAGCCCAGGGGCAGCCCCCGCCGAGCCGAGCCGAGCCGGGCCGGGCCGCCCGCCGCCTGCCGGGCGGAGCGGCTCCGCCCCGCTCCCTGCCGGGGGAGGCTGAGGCACCGCGGCCCGCCGCTGCCCGGCCCTCCCCGCTCCAACCCTCCCGGGGGGCTGCGAGGCGCCGGGAGGATGCGAGTGGGCGCCGCGGGCGGCGAGGCGAGGGCCCGGGCGGCCGGCGGAGCTGGGACTCGGCGCCTCACCGCCCGCCCCGCCGGGAGCGCACGACTCGGGGAGACGCAAAATGGCGGCGCGGCCGTGAGCGGCGGCGGCGGAGGCAGGCACGGGGCTGAGGGGGCTCGGAGGCTCCGGGGGGCGACCCCGAGCGGCGACGGGAGATTCCCGGCCGGCCCCGGGGAGAGGGCGAGGCGCTCCCCCGGCCGGCCCTGAGGAGAGAGGGGCGGCTCCGAGCCCCTCCGAGGGGGGGAGCCGGGGAACGGGGCGCGGTGGGGCGGCAGCGCCCCGCCCGTCGCCTCCTCCTCATTGTCTGGCGGCGGCCCCCGGGGGCCCGGGGATGGCTCGGGGATAAATCCGGGCGTGACAGGGCTTCGGGGGGAACGGGCAGGGCGAGCAACTCGCGGGACGGAGCCATCCGTGGCTTGGGTCCCCCCCGCCTCGGCGTGGCGCTGGGAGAGGAGCGGGGCCATGGCCCCGTCCCCGCCGGGGGGTTTCGGGGTGTCGGGGCGCGCTCTGACGCTCGGCTCTCCCCTAGATGATGTGCAGCACTGGAGATCGGCGACTGCTGGGATGAGGCACGCCATGGAGGCAGTTGTGGGGCTCTGAGAGGGAGAGGAGCGTCGGCGGTTGTCAACGCTGGCTGGTAGGTGATGGGGCTCCACGTCGGGGCCGCTTTTGCTTCCCGGCGGGTGGACGTGAGGATGGAGGAGTTTGACTTCGTGTCTGTCCCCAGAAGCGATGAAGGCTGAGGTGTCGGTCCTCGGATAGAGGCTGGGAGAGGTGCCGCTTGGTTGCCAAAGAGAGAGCACGGAGAGCGCGTTGGGGATGTCAAAGTGCATGCAAACATTGTCTAAATAAAAAGTGGGCTTTGTTATGAAACTTGTTACGTGAACGCAAACATTCTGTTAAAGGTAGAAACCAGAGAGGAATTCTGAAAGCTGTGCTGCTGGTTTTAAGCAGCAGTCTGTTTTCTGCTTGTGTTTGCTCAGGGGGATTTCATGCGCAAGAAGCTCTGGGTACTTAGAGAAACCCGCTCCAGCTGTCGAGAACAACCTGTACGAGGCAGACCCCGGGACCCAAACACTGTAGGCCCCCAGTCAAAACCTCTCCGACCGAGCAGACATCATTTAGAAAACCCATTTCCTACCGTCTTTAAACGTTGCCAGCAAGGCAGCCTCGTTCAGTTATACTGTTAATTGAATTCCCCAGGGCTCGTTGGAAGGAGATGCCAATTTTATAACCGAGGTGACTGTTAACTTCAGGCTAGCGGTCCTCGTGGCTTTCCTCGGCTGAGAAGCCCTTTGCATTTTGGTAACGTACCTGTGTGCTGTGATAGTTTGGGACATAACAGCTTGAGGTAGGGCACACGTTCCCTTTGTGAGGCGTGCTTTCCTACTCTTAATGCTTCTTGCGTCTCTTCTGGGTTCTCTCCTCTCTCAAAGCCCTTGATGAAGCTTCAGCTGCATCCAGCGTTCCGGTGGCTAGCCTTAATTGTTGTCATTTATCTCTGCTGGTTATTATTGGAAAAGACAGTGTTTATCGCTGCGTGTCCGTGTGTTGTTGGAGACTGTTAGAGCTGGCTTTTGAACTGTTCTGCCTTTTGTGAATTTCTCCATACTGAAGAATTTCTGTCAGATGATGGACTTCGGACTGCTGTTAGGATTCCTTTTGTTCCTGATGTACCGAGAAGGTTTCCTTGTGTCATGTGCTTCCCTTAGCAGTTCGTGGCATTTCACTTAGGCTTATTACTATCCCTGAGGTATTTTTTCCCCCAGTCACTTACAAAGTCTGAGGGACAGGATTAATTTTTTTTCATCTATTTACCATTAACGTAGGTGGCCTTTTTGTTTGGATGTGACTTTTGAATTCATAACAGTCTGACTTCGGAGATCTATGCTTTCTTCAAGTTTGAGTTGAGAATTTCTTCCATCTTTAGCAAACCAACTTCTAAAGCAGCAAGTCAGTATAAACTGTTTTCCTAATTCTGTTTGCACGTAATAAATATAATCGAGGCGTATTTGCTTGTGGCTAAGCTATGGCTGATCTTTTATTTCTATGGTCAGTTTCTCTTTGTGTGTCGAGGCTGAAGGCTCGCTGAGAATTCCCCCGTGCCAAATGCAGTATTTTTACGTTACGAAATTAGCTCCTCTGATTGTTAGAAATCCCGAGCCTGGTGCAAAATTGACAGAAGGGGCTCTTCGCTGTCTGTTTAACAAAAGTCCTACACGATAACGATTTTGGGGTCTTGAAAGGAGGGGACGTCCTCACCGCTTGTAGCGGAGCACGGGAGGGCCTGGACACGCTGTTCCCTTCCGTGAATTCGTGGTCGCTATTCCTGCTTCGCTTTAGACGTGAGGTCACTGCTCCATAAATGCCCAAGATGGTTTCCCTCTGAGCTGTCGGGGACTTGTAAACAAGTGATGCGATTTTCAATACAGCACCGTTTCCCTTCTTCCCCTTGTTTCCTCGCTATTTCCCCAACAGGTAGCAGTACCAGTTTGGTGTTCAAGGCACGTACCTGTCCTGCTGTCGGCTGTATCGCCTTTGCTGAATGTGTGCTCATAGGAGTCCAATTTTGTGGTGTTGTTAATTAACTTCCTGGTACTGGCACATCAGGCATTAAAGGCGCTTCCTCCCGCAGTCTGTACAAGGGACGTGATTACTCAAGTTTTCAACATCTGTATCGTTACTAGTGTTATTAACTCTGATTTTCATCTTTATTGCAACTCATCACGTTAGTTTTGTCGGGTTGGTTTGTTGGTCTGTGGTTTCCTTGCTGGTTTTGGGGGCAGTTCGGGGCCTCCCGAAGTACTCCAGCCGCCCTGCTGCATAAACAGTTGTTTCTTCTTCCGTGGAGGTGGGAGCCACCCAAAACGCTGCCCTTCCTTATCCTGTCCCAGCCAGGTGGCACAGCGTGGTGCTTTAGCTGATGGTTCATTTCCAGTTCTCTCGTCTTTCTGTCAGGGAGCTGGAAGGAGCCGCACCAGGCCCGCTCCTTCTCGTACCCCTCAGAGTTCAGTGAGCCGCAACGCGTTGCGTAAAGCAGGATCTCTGCTTCCAGGGGATGCTTTCTGACCAGCTCTGCAAGTCAGCCCAGAGCCAGCACAGCTCTGCTGTCGTCGTTTGTGGGAAATTCGCGGTGATTGGTGAAGCTTGATAAGAATTTGGTGACAAAGAGCGTGATCGAAAGGGGGCAGGAACAGGAACGTGGAGTGGAGCATTTAAAGCTGCTGAGCAGGAAGAGAAGAGCACCGGCTAGGTGGGAGAACATGAAGGGAAACCGGGAAAGAACTCTGCATATGTTGCTACTAGTTCTTAAAAGATCTTGGAGATAGATCACGGAGAACTTAACGCTGCAAACACCCTTTGGAAGTTTGACTTCTGCTTGCACCTGACAGGTCCAGAAGAGCTCACAAAAGCCAGGCTTCAGGTCGTCTTTGGAGCCGTTCAAGGAAGCCCCTTGGTGTTGTAGGTTCGCGTGGCGTTTTGCAGGCTGCCGCTCACCTTCCTGTCCTGGTTGGAGGAATTTCACGTGCAGCCAGGGGGACCCGCAGCCTGAAATCGCCGCTGGAGCGAGCCTTGGAGGCTGCCGCCGGCCTGGTTGGTGGCGTCAAATATTACGGCTCCCTGTCGTGGGTACGTGAGGATGAGGACGGAGGAAGGCTCACCCTGCCCGCAGCTTCGTGCCAGGTCAGCGCTTCTTCGGGAGGGGAACTCTTGGAGGAACCGGTGCCTCCTGGAAGCTCCTGTTGGTGGATATCTGGCCGAGTGTGATGCTCACCCACACAGCTCCGCATCTGACGAATGTTTTACAACTTCGACGTCTTCACAGGTTTTACTTAAATTCGGCTCAGGAGGCAGTGGCTGAGCAGAGAACTATTTTTTTATTTCATCAACAGGAATGATTTACGATGGAAGGAAGCTTGGTTTTGGTTAAAAGGGGATCACAACCTGGTGTGTTTTATCTCACAGTCCACAAACGTTCCTTTTAGACCTGATTCCCGACAAGTCCGTTCTCTCAATTCCCGAGCTCTTGCGTTCCACCACGGGAAAAAGAAGGCCTGGCTGATATTGGTTGTTTGTCTCCTTTTGGAGGAAGGAGGGGAGAGTTGAGGAAACGAGTGATGAAGCAAAATAAACCTACTCTTTGGACACGTACTGAAGGAGCAGACAGGTGTGCACGTTCTTAGGAATATAGAATGTAAATCCCTGTATTTCGAGAGGATGTGTTCTCGCTTAGAAGTCCGTTTCTGGACCGAGTCCTGATGAGGCTGGGGTTACACAGCCTGGGTTCTTCCTCCCAGGGGAGGCCGAAGGCTGCGGGCAGCACGGAGCCGAGTCCCGAGAGCGCCGGGCCGAGCGCGAGAGCTTGCTGGAGGCCTGGGGCTGCCGAGCGCCGCTTCGCCGCGCTCCTCTGGGTGGAAAGATTCAGTCATTTCCACCCCAAGCGAGGAAATAAAAAGCCGGGTCAGCCATTTCACGGGGAGACACCCCGCCCTCCTCAAACAAATATTAAAAGAGAAAACGTGGCTTCGGGCCCTCGCCTCCCGCTCATTTCCACCGATTCGGTTGATGCTTGCGGCTGGGATCGGGGCAGGCCGAGCTGTGCCAAAGCCAAGTTACCTTTTTTTTTTAAATTTCGGCAGAGGAAGTTATGAGGTTGATGTATTCCCTCTGATACTTTATTTAACCCCCTAACCGCCCGGGAAGGAAGGAGTCTGGTTAGTTCACCTTCGTCCTCGATTCAATTTTAATATCTGCTGTGTGACCGGGGGGGGCTGAGCTTTATTCGTCCTGATTCGTGCTGCCTCGGAGCGCAGTGGTTTCTACTTGTGTGCTGCCTTTCCCACTGGGGGATGCAAACAAAAGAACAATAATTTCAGACTCCTCCTTCAGTTTCCAAGAGAACCTCAGCTGCTCAGGGATAGCTCCGAACGTTAAAAGCATTTTTTTTTCCTTCCAAATTACGTATTGATTGCACATAAAGTAGCAGGGCTGTAACACGCGATTTAAAACAAATGCACGACGGTGCTCGTTTGCTTTTAGTGCTTTTTTTATTTGATTTTTTTATTTTGATTTATTTTTTTTTCTCCAGCAGAAAACAAAAAGCGGATGCCGTTCCCACCGGCCGCTCTTGCAAAATCCGCGCTAACGTTTATTAGTCTAGACACCAAATATTCTCACCCGGCCTCAGCCTGACGATGGCAAAAAGAAATAATAATAATAAAAATAAAAAAAAAGGCAAGCTAATATTGTACTTGGCTGTCAAAAAGGGAGGGGGGGAGAATCGTGCCCCGGGCTAGCGAAGCAGTAACGTTCTGCTGGGGCTGCCTACAACAACAGATGCATCCAATTCCCCTGGGCTTCCCGGCCTGCCTATTCCCTGATGCTGAACTTGGCCCCTCGCAGACATTCTCTCCGAGTACCACACCCCGGGCTTATCCTGGGCTCTTTTGATTCGGTTTACTGATGGCTCTGGGCATGTTCCTCTTTACCAAACGGTTTGTTCGAATCCTGAGCTGCAGCTTTCCTACGTACCCGGGCAGTCTGCAGACTTTGGCTGAGTTCAAGGGATAAATGGCATTGGGGCGTGCTTATTTGATCAGTCCTTTACCTCGACGCTCGCCTGCTCGGACTACCGGCTTTATATTTTGTCATTTGGTTAGGAAGCGGTGAGTTAGGCATATCCTGGCTTTCGGCTGGTGAGTTCCTGTTCCTCCCGATTTGTGTCGGGCTGCGTTTGGTTGGGAATGGATTGAAAATTCCCCTAAACAGCATAACGTGCCTGTATCATTAATTAAACCCCTGTAAATACGTAGAATATCGAAGAACACTTTCATTCAGGCGTGACTGTGTTTTTTAAAACCTAGAGGAGGCAAAGTAGGATATTTATACTTAGTGGATTCAACGTGTTGCTTGTGTGGTGACAGAGATGCCTTGAGATTTTAAACCTGGTAGGGCTCGTGCTCGAATCTTAAAAGGAAACGTTACGTAGACAATAAAACGTGCTGCTTTTTCAGGGAGGACGCTTCTTAGGTCATTCAGAAAACTTCCTCCGTCTTCACTCGGTGCAGCTCCTACAAAGTGAATGCCTTCCCGTAAGGTTAGCCACGGGCTCATCCCGTGTCTTCACTGAGGAAAAGTGAACTGGAGGAGCCTGTTCTGGGCAGCCCACTCCTGTACCCCCTGCCAGCAGAGGTGAGCGACTGCCAGGAGGAGCCCAGACAGCCCTGAGAGCTCCAGCACGCGGGGAAGGACGCAGCCCCCGGTGCTCGGCGCCTCCTGGAGCAGCCGGGGCTCTGGGCAGTGCGGGGAGGGCAGCGTGGGTCTGGAAGGGGGCTGGACGAAGGCTTTGCATTCGCAGCTTCGAAGTTGGACGTGCAGACCCAGCTCCGCGGCCGGCGGCGCTGGTGAAGTGAAACGAGTCGAAACGCAAGCCTCCCGCTCCCACCGCAGCGAGCCGGGCTGCTTGTTCTGGCCTGGTGGCTCTCCGAGCCCCGCGTCGCTCGGGGGTAACGTGAGCGCGCCGTCTCCTCCCGCAGGTGAGCGTCCTTCCGCAGCCAGCCTTTCACCCTGCGTGCTGCGCTGGGGCAGGCTCCGCGTCCCCACGTCTCCCACCCCTTCTGTCGCCAGCCCCGCTGGCGGCGAGCGGCGTTCGTGTGCCCTGCGATGGTGGGGAGGGGGGATCAGACCTCGTCGCGCAGGATGAAACGCTCTCTCCTTCGGAAATCAGCGGGAGCATCCCAGCAGCGCGGTACGGAGCTCAGCGGGGGGCTGGAGTGGCTTTGCTGTCTGCGGAGGTTGGCTGGGTGCACCGTGGTGTTTTACTGCGTGCTGGAGGCCTGCGGAGAGTGTTCCTGCAGGCAGCTGGCTCTGCCCTCCTTTTTAGCTGACACATTCCCAGATTCTAAGGGAACGAAGAAGAGAAGGGGCTTGTGGAGATCGCCTGGTCCTGCCTCCTGCTCAGAGCGAGTTCCCTTGGAAATCAGCGTTGGTCTGGGTCTTGCTGAGTTTTGCAATCTTCCAGGGGTGGAAATTCCTTAGAAGTTGCCAGCAGATCTCCTCGACCTCTGCGGACAGCTGCCTGCAGTCCCCAGCCGGCGCAGAGATGCCTTTAAATCTCCATCACCGTGCCCCAAGAGTGGCTGCTGATCTCCAGGAGCTGGCCGAGAGCAGGTTGGCCCTGCAGCGAGGCGGAGACAGACCTGAAGCAGCCCCACAGCCTCTCCTGGCTCCTGGCAGAAATTCAGCACCGCACCGGGACTGCTGGTATGAACGGAGGGACCGAGCACCCTGCGTACGGAGAGGGAAACTCAGGTGCTGCTTGGACCAGGCCAGAGGATGACACCCTGAAGAAACTGCAAGCATCGACCAAAAAAAATCCATCTCCCCAGTTAGAGAGGAGTCTGCCAGGAGGCTCTAGGTGAAATCCGGTTGGGTTTTGTTAATTTAGCTTACGGTTGTAAAGCTGATGTGTGGCACCTTCAAAAAAATCGGAAATGTCAGCTCCAGAGTCACGTTTTTGACTTCCAAGCGGGGAAGCTGATCTTGTGACGAAGGCAATAGAGGACTTGTTGTGCCCTCTGCAGTCTTCGACCCTCGCCTGAAGCAGCAGCAGACCTCGGCTGCTGCCGGCGGCTCCGAGGAGGGCACGGGGTGGGACGCGTGTGGCTCCGGGGCGAGCAGAACTGGTGCTGAGGAGGTGCTGTGAGCACCGGCCCGCAGTGCCCTGAGTGGCAGAGGAGGCTCTGGAGAGGAATCGCAGCCCGGATGCTTCAAGAGGTGCTAAGCAAAGGCCCTGCGAGAGAATCTTGTTGTTTTCACCCCCTCGAGTGACGCTCCACGCGTGCCTTCTCCCAGACTGCTGGCTTCTGCAGGCACTGCGTTTACGCGCCTTCTTGTTTCCACTTGCTTCTGACCTTCCAAATGCCAGTGTCCGACTTGTCTCCGTTTGGGGGCTGCTTTTGTTCCCCGGGCCTTGGGTGTGGGGGAACATCCCCCTGGCTCGAGAGCAGAACGTGAGAGCGACGCAGGGAAGAGGCGCTCCCCGTGCACAAACCGTGTCGTCGTCGTGAGCAGCTCTGTGCCTTGGGGATCTGACACAGGAACTCGAAATTTGGCAGGGATCTACCCCGAGGTCTGACAAATGCGTTCTGCTGTTAACAGAAACTGGCAGCATTCTGAGTCACAGTTTATCGCCACCTCCCCGTATCCAAGGTAGGAGTTGCAGGATATTTTGTTACCCGCTCTCGATGCGCTTTTACGCCTGCCACTCGCAGGCTGCCTTAAACCGCCGCTGGTAGATGGCGCCCAGAGCTGCCTGGGGACGCGAGCTCCCGAAGCGAACGGAAGGTTTTGTGCTTCCAGCCCTGCGCCGGGGCCTGGGAAAGCTGAGGTCTCCAGAAAGTTTTTTCAGCTTAAGGAAAAAAAAAATTAAAAATGGAAGTTGAAAGGAACATTTTGTGAAGCGCTGCCTGTGCCAGATTCCCGTTTCAGAGGAGGAAATCCCGGGGGAACAAAACCTTTTGTTTTGGTGTTTTAAGGAGAAACTTTTTGGATAAACAGCTTCTGAAGCCGATCAATTTTTAAATTTTGCATTTTTTATAAGCCGATACGGAACAAACATTCTGGGGGTTGAATGAAATGTTTATTCAACCCCAAACGCGCTCCGCAATCTTGTCAGGCCGATACTGTTATTTCCTCTTCCTTCCCATTTCTCTGCGTAACAAGCAAAACAAAACAGAGCTGTAACCGTGCAAAAAAAGAATCCATCTCGTGACGCTGCCACCATTTTGCTGGCTGAGGTGAACGTTGACATGGGCGGTGGTGGCCAGGCCTGACCCTTTAAAGAACGATCACGTCGGGTGCTGCAAGCGCCGGGTGCTCCCCGCTTGAATTAAACGTCCAAAAATCGAGACCTGCCTGTGTGAAGCTGAGCTGCCCAGATGAGCAGGTGGGGGAGAATAGGTTTCACTTGAGATTTGCTTTTATTCTGGAGCCGTGAGCGGTAATGCCCTCTGGACTTTGCAGGTAACGGACACCAGGAGGAGGTGGCTCAGTAAAACCAAGCCCTTCGCCCTCCTCAGCTGGAAGCAGCGCTGGCAGCACCCGTCAGAGCAGGACAGGCCGCGCTCAGCAGCGGAGCAGTTCTTGACGTGGATACAGCGAGGCAGAGCGACTGGTAATATTTAGGATCAGGCTAAACGAAGGACCGACCATTCCGTATCGTTGTGGATTGACTGGGAGCTGCAAGGAGAAGCCAAAACAAAGCTTTTGGGGCCGAGAAAGATTGCAGACGCCCGCTAACCTAGGTGGTTTTAAAACTTAGAAGCGGGTTCCTTTCCTCAGAGCTCTCCTGAGCCACCCTGTTGGGGCACATCCTTCCACTTACAGTGGGGTTTTGTTGCTTTTTTTCTCCCTTTTTCCTGCATGCTGGATAGAAGTGTCAACAGCAGGCAGGGAAAAATGACTTTTCACGAAGCACCTGAACACACGGAGATGTTAACGTTGCTGTAATCTCATTTCTCGCGGCATCAGCTACTCCTGTTTGGGGCATGGAAGGACGAGGCGGGCAAAACTTCAGTCCTAGAAACGTGTTCTTGTACTTGCTTTGTGCTGTCAGCCATACATCTTTCCCTCCTTAAACTTCAGTCAAAGAGGCAGCACTTAGGAAACATAAATCTTTACCCAGATCTGCTACAGAGACGACTTTCAAACGTTGAATTCCGCTCGGGATAGTAAGTCTGCCTTAATAAAATTATTAATGAAGTGGTATTATTAACTGCTCCTGTTCTACTTCTGAAGAGCAGTGTCCTGAGCCATTGCCTGCTCAGAGGTGAAATACAAGCTCCTGGGCCTTTGAAAATGTGTGCCTGCACTTACTTAGGTTTTATTCCCCTGGGAAAATATCATGGGCTGGTTTTGCTGGGGATGTCAATTGCATGAAGATCTGAGGTGAAATTACAAAAGGGCGTTGCAGCAGCGAATGTCTTGAGGGACGAAGTGCAACTGCGTGGAAGTTTCCCTCCAGATTCTTCCCCTGAAGAATCATGGAATGGGTTGGGTTGGAAGGGACCTTGAAGCCCATCTAATTCCACCCCCTGCCCTGGGCAGGGACACCTCCCGCCAGCCCAGGCTGCCCAAAGCCCCATCCAGCCTGGCCTTGAACACCTCCAGGGATGGGGCAGCCACAGCTCCTCTGGGCAGCCTGTGCCAGGGCCTCACCGCCCTCTGAGTGAAGAATTTCTGCCTTATATCTAATCTAAACCTACCCTCTTAGTTTGAAACCATTACTCCTTGTCCTGTCACTACACACCCTTGTAAAATCTCTCCTTGTCTTTCTTAGAAGCCCCGTTTAAGTACTGAAAGGCTGCAGTAAGGTCTCCGTTCTCCAGGCTGAGCAACCCCAGCTCTGTTTCTCTGCAGGAGGGGTGCTCCAGCCCTCTGATCCTGTCCGTGGCCCCCTCTGGACTCTTATTTATCCAGGTGGGGTCTCACCTGGTGGCACAGAGGAGGATCATCACCTCCCTGTAACCTGGTAAGAATATTGCAGCCTTTCTGGGCTGTAAGCACCCACCGCTGGCTCTGGTTGGGTTTTTCACCCACCCTGCCCCCCAGTCCTTCTCCGCAGGGCTGTTCTCGATCCCTTCATCCCACAGTTGTTACCGACGTCTGGGATGCTGGGCTGTTGACCGCAGCTCCCTGGATGCAGCCATCCAGCCAAAAACGCGGCTTTTGTCACGGCGCAAACACCTGAAACGCTTCACCACCAACCACATCACGCAACCGAGTTTCAACATTGTAGCGAGATGGAAAAATACAAAAATAGAGTCCAGATAGGAGCAGAATACCTTAATCTTTGCTCATGTGTTTGACCTGCAAGTATTTAAGGGACAAGCCAAAGCGACCTCTGAACTGTTAGTCCTTAGGCGTCGATGGAGGATGAGGGGTGGTCTCAGGGGACTTGGGGCAGGCAAACATCATGCCTGGTCTGGAATGAGGGAGAGGCACGAGCGGAGGGGGAGAACACGCAGGGAATCGCAGGAAGGAAGCTTTGTTCCCAGAAAAAGACAGGAAGAATTTCCTTTTTAAAATTCTGTAAGCACCTGGAGAACGAGATTTGATTTGATTTTATTTTAAAAATGGGCAGATTTGTCAAAAAAAAAACAAGTTATCCCAAGCAAACCTGCATTCATTCCTTGTTAGAGGAGTCGGCCTGCTGGAGCGGGATGTCGCAAACCCTCCTAAGTCAAAATACACCTGACAAGGTCGCGTCCCGGTAAGCAGAACAGGAGAGGTGTTTCAGAGGAACTTAAATACGGGGGGTGTTAATTGCTTCGATCTGCTGCTCAAGCGTGAGTCGTCGTGATGCCCTGGTAAACTGCAAGGACGTCGTCGGGCAGCGTGCTGCAGCTGCTGTAATCCCCTGAGGAACCGGCACAGGGGTTTCTGGAAGGTTTGTAGAGGAAGGAAGGGTGGCAGACATCTGGCTTTGTTGGGGTTTGAGAGTAGGGAGTGCTGCTGTCGCTCTTCGTAGCTCTGAATTAAAAAGGTTTTTAAAATCCCCACGACCTTTTAAAAAAATTGTGTGGTGAGAAGGGCGTAGCTGCGGCTTTCTGTTGCTGAGACCTGCTCGTGTCTAAGAAACGTGTTGCTCGGTCAACAGCAGCGGGCTGGGACGGTCCGCGTGGACACGGAGAGCAAAACCAAGCACAGGACTGGGGAAAACGCTTATTGATCTGTTGGACTGCGTTCACGTTTTCTTTATCTCGGGCTTTATCTCGAGCATGCTTCACTGCTGCGTCAGGTCAAACGCTGCTTCCACTCGTGCTCCGGGTCGTCTCACGGCTTGACCCTCAGCAAGCCCCGTGCCCGTCGGGCTGCCCCGTGAGCCGGTCCCGCGCTCTGCTCATGGCACGGGGCTCTGCAAAGCACCTCGGGGCGCGTCGAACTGCAGCTCCAGCCAGCTCTGCCGGCTGCTAAGTAGCTTGTGACAACTGGCACGTCTGGCATCTCAGAAATTTTACTCAAGATCGCAGAAAAATTAGGTAATACCACCCAGCTCTTCCCCAGGAGAGTTGCCCAACGTTGCGTCTTGGCAGTTGTCTGTCTTTTGTGAGGAGCCCTCCAGCCCCGCGGAGGAGCGGCACCGCTAATGATGCTCTACCTCTCGTCCCTGAGGGCAGGGAGACAAATGGATCCATTTAGCTCGGCTTCGTGCCTTTCTCTCTGCACAGATAAATGAGACGGTCTGCAGCGCACGCTTTGTATATACTTTAAAATAAATACCCTTTACGCCTCTCTGCGATTTCGCAGATTGCCGGCGTTGGCTTGTCGGAGAAGGGCATCCTTCCACGGCAGCGCTATGAAATAACGATGACCCGGGAATGATGATTACCCGAGATTTACGGAGCGCTATGTTACCGTACTGTGGGAAATAGCATTTATTTTCTCCTTGTTTCTTTAAACTGCACTCCTTCCTTTTACACTACTCTTCTTTCAAGACTTTGTCAAGAACAAAGCTGGCCTTCTGTTCTGAACCTGCTCCATGCCTTACAAACCTCCTGAAGCAGCTGCTTGAACGTTCCTCTTGCACTTGAGCATGCCGCCACGCTGGGCAGCAGGTAACGTTCCGCTGTCTCGTGTATCTGTGGGATTTCTTGTACGAGAAACCATCGTCTGCTCGTATTGCAAGGAGAACACTGGTACGGAGCGTGTAACCTGCTGCACAAGGTGGTGCATCGTTTCCAGCCGCCTGGCTGTGGGCCCTGTGGGATGAAGCTCACTCCGGTCTGTGCTATTTACGAAAGTATTTATTCTCCGAATTTATGTAGGCCTCAAATTGGATTGGTACTTCTTTAGTTTTTCTTAGAAGAACAAGGAATTCTGAATAAGAAATAGATCGTTTTGTTTGGCTTCTGCTTGCTCTATCACTTTTTAATGCTTTTTTCCCCCCTCTGGTAGAGTTCACGCAATCAATCATGTCCCCGTTAACGCATGGAGCCATGAAAACAGATTTTAGTTAATTGCCATTTGTTAACAATCAACTTTTATGGGTCGTGGATTGGCCTTCGCTGGAAGAATGACATTTGGGGAGCTAGGAGGAACGGCTAGTCATCTTTTGTCTGTCAGAGCGCCTTAAAAAGGCTTTTTTTGCCTAATTTCAGACTGGGGAGAAAGGCCCTGTACATGCATGTGTAATCAAACAGAAAGAGAGGCTAAACGTGCCTTCGTTAGGGTCCTTCACACCCTTTAGGGTCCTGGCGTAAAAGACAGGATGGGGTCAGTAGCAGAGGTGTGCTGGGGGTGGGTTTGTGGTGGGCAGGACTTGAGCTCACAGAGAGGCTGAGAGCTGTTAGAGCTTGCACAAAGCAGCCCAAGGGCCAGGAAACGGAGGGGAACCAGAAGGCTAGATGCCTTCTCTGTACTATTCCCTGTCTTGCACCTCTCACTGCATCGATGAGAACTAAAACAAATTTCAGCCTGTAATAACGGAGCTGGAATTTGTCTTTCTCGCCTTAGCTTTGAGGATCTCTCCTTGGAATGGGTGTGCTGGTTTCAGGGGAGAAGAGTGGCGGATGGAGCCCTCGGGCTGAATGAAACCATGCTATGCAGCAGAATGGAAGTTAGTGTTTCAGCTGAACTAATTACGCTCTCTTCTTTGCTACAGGTGGTGGATGTGGACTTTAAAACAGTGTCTCAACATTTCATCCTCAACTGTCTTTTTTAAATCTGATTGCACTACAAAAGAAAAGCTGCTAATGGGATAAATGTTGAGACGTGACAAGAACTGACTTGAAGTACCAAAAGCCATTATTGCTAATCAAGAAGAGCTTGAAGCGAAGTCTGAGGCTGCCCAGTCAGTATCACATCCACAGGACAGGCATGGCAAGTAAACGAAAATCAACGACACCGTGCATGGTCTTAGCCAACGAGCAGGATCCGGACCTAGGAACGGTGTCGGACGTGGAGGAAGGACCGCCCGCGGCTGCGCCAGCAGAGAATAACCCTACAGCAGAGAGCATCACCAGCGAGGAGGACGTTCACGAGAGCGTGGATTCAGACAATCAGAAAAACACCAATAAAGTCGAAGGTGGCTATGAGTGTAAATACTGTACCTTCCAGACTCCAGATCTCAACATGTTTACTTTCCACGTGGATTCGGAACATCCCAACGTCGTACTAAATTCATCCTATGTTTGCGTGGAATGCAATTTTCTTACCAAAAGATACGACGCTCTCTCAGAACACAATTTGAAGTACCACCCCGGCGAGGAGAATTTCAAGCTGACCATGGTGAAACGTAATAATCAGACAATCTTTGAACAGACCGTAAACGATCTCACTTTCGATGGGAGTTTTGTTAGAGAAGAAAACGCTGAGCAGGCTGACCCTGCCGAGGCCCCCTCGTCGGGGATCTCCATTAGCAAAACTCCTATTATGAAAATGATGAAAAACAAAACGGAAACTAAACGCATTGCCGTTTTCCACAGCGTAGTCGATGACATTCCTGGCGAAGAAAAGGGAGCGGAAAATGAGCCAAACTCGGAAGAAGCAGTAGAAAACCCACCGCCGTCTGTTTCTGAGTCCAAAGCGAGCCACTCGGTTGTCTGCAGCGCGGCAGACGTGACGAGCACGGTGGTGACTCCAGCACCGGTGCTTCAGCCCGGGGTGGCGCAGGTTATCACAGCCGTTACAGCTCCGCAGAACTCAAACCTGATCCCCAAAGTCCTGATACCCGTGAATAGCATTCCAACCTATAACACTGCTCTGGACAACAATCCCCTTCTGCTCAACACCTACAACAAATTCCCGTACCCAACCATGTCAGAAATCACCGTTCTTTCCACCCAAGCGAAGTACACAGAGGAACAGATTAAAATCTGGTTTTCTGCCCAGCGTCTGAAGCACGGCGTGAGCTGGACGCCGGAGGAAGTGGAGGAAGCGAGGAGGAAGCAATTCAATGGCACGGTGCACACCGTGCCGCAGACGATTACCGTCATCCCCGCGCACATCTCTGCCGCTAGCAATGGGTTACCTTCGATTTTACAGACGTGCCAAATAGTCGGTCAGCCAGGACTTGTTCTCACTCAAGTCGCGGGTGCAAATACCTTGCCAGTGACAGCCCCGATAGCTTTGACTGTAGCGGGAGTCCCAAACCAAACCCAGCTGCAGAAGAGTCAGATTCACACCGCTCAGCCCCTGGCAGAAACCAAACAAGTAGCTGCCGTTCCTGCCCCTCAGCCTGTCAAAAACGAAACCGCGCTCGTGAATCCCGATTCCTTTGGCATGCGAGCAAAAAAAACAAAGGAACAGCTGGCAGAATTAAAAGTCAGCTACCTGAAGAATCAGTTTCCTCAAGATTCGGAAATTAGCAGGCTTATGAAAATCACAGGCCTGACTAAAGGGGAGATCAAGAAGTGGTTCAGCGACACGCGCTACAATCAGAGGAACTCGAAGAATAATCACGGGATTCACCTCAACAGCGATGCGTGCGCCACCATTGTTATTGACTCGAGTGATGAAATGAACGAGTCCCCAACAGGAGCCGCTCCGCAGAGCAAGTCGCCGTGGGGTGCGTTCCCTGATTTCACCCCGCAGAAGTTCAAAGAGAAGACGGCTGAACAGCTGCAAGTCCTCCAGGCGAGTTTTCTTAATAACCCCGTCCTCACAGACGAAGAGATGAACAGGTTAAGAGCCCAAACCAAACTTACCAGGCGAGAGATTGATGCCTGGTTTACGGAAAGAAGGAAGTCGAATGTCTTAAAGGAAGAGGGAACAGACGTGAACGAGAGCAATGCCAGCAGCTCAAAAGAGGAGGCTGGAGAAACATCGGTGGGAGATGGAGCAGCAGGACCAAAATCAGGGGGCTCCGCTTCCAGCAAGATAGGCAAAAAATCCCCAGAGCAGTTGCACATGCTTAAAAGTTCCTTTGTTCGTACTCAGTGGCCGTCCCCGCAAGAATACAACAAGCTGGCAGAAGAAACGGGGCTCCCGAGATCAGAAATCGTGAGCTGGTTCGGCGACACGCGCTACGCCTGGAAGAACGGCGGGCTGAAGTGGTACTACTACTACCAGAGCGCCAACGCCAACAGCCTCAACGGGCAGGGCTTTGCCAGGAAGAGAGGGAGAGGAAGACCAAAAGGGAGGGGGAGAGGAAGGCCTCGAGGGAGGCCTCGGGGAAGCAAGAGGTTAAATTGCTGGGACAGAGGCGTGTCCGTCATCAAATTCAAAACTGGAACAGCAATCCTGAAGGACTACTATATGAAGCACAAATTCCTTAATGAGCAAGACCTCGACGAACTGGTAGCCAAATCTCACATGGGGTATGAGCAGGTCAGAGAGTGGTTTGCAGAAAGGCAAAGAAGGTTAGAACTCGGAATAGAGCTCTTTGAGGAGAACGAGGAGGAAGAGGAAATGCTGGAAGATCAGGAAGACGAGGAAGAAACAGACGATAGCGATACTTGGGAACCTCCCCGACATGTTAAGCGTAAACTCTCCAAATCAGATTGACGCGCAGTTTGGGATCTGGGAGCCAAAACCTGTGAATTAGGTTCGATCGTACGGTGAAGAGCCAAACAATGTTTCCTGGCCTTCGGTTTTAGCAAGCACCTGCAAAGCATCTTACTTGCACCCGAGAGAACCCGGGCAAGATGCTGCCCGTGCAGGCGACGAGCGTTTGCTTCCTTGCTACCAGAGATGGACATCCTCAGGCCTAGCCTAGGACATGGGGTTAGAAATCAGCTCCGGTTCAGCTCCTCCTCTTCCGCGTTACCGATGGGAAGGTTCATCCTTCACGTGACTGCTTCTCCGTATTTAATTGCCTTACGTTGTTTAATTCCAAAAAAACACAAACCACCGCAGACGCATTTTTTGTTGTTGTTGTAGGAGAACATTGCCTGCTCACCAAGGAGGAACGTACAAAAACCCGAGATGTGTTTTTGCAAACATCACTTCACCTGAAAGGTTTCAAGGCCTGGGTTTATTTCTTAAGGAAAGAATTCAAAACAAAAGAGAAGGGGAAAAGTGTGACAAAGGAATCAATGAACCTAGGGGTGAGGATTGCTCGGTTTAACAAAACGAGGTGATATTGCACCTTTTGCATATCTTCAAAGTGTTTTGGGTTTACAGAGCTTGTGCTGAAATGTTTCTTGCTGATAATTACGAGCTAACGGAATGAGTTTAATGCTAGAAGATGCTTTTCGTTAAATTTAATCAGCGTATCCTACATCAGTTTAATTTAAATGCCTGACAGACTTGATGCAGTTGATAGCAACATTCATTTTTAGCTTTTGCATTCTTTACTTTGTTGGAAAATGGCAAGAAAAGTATTTATGTTTCTAGCTAAAAAGACTAATTTCTTGAAATCTTACACTGTATTTTAAGGTGAACGTGAGGCTGAAACTGCCTGCTTCCGTTGTTTCAGCATGGGTTACGGTTGGGTAAGAATACACAGATACAGAGGCAAAAAGCGTCTTCAGGTGCTAGTAAGGAAGGTTTTCAAGTAAGTTGTGGCAATGACCTGCTTTATCATTCTCAAACAAAGTGAAGTTCTATGGCTTTTTGAGGTTAGGAATGATAAACACACCGGGGTTTAACTGTTCTCTAGCGATAGCCCGGTTGAATGTTTCATGTGCAAGTTTAAGCTAAAGTTCATCGTAATGGGTCGAGCTTGCCGCTGTGCTGAGTGCTCTTAGGGCTGCTGGGTGAACACATATTTTTAGGGATGGTTCGATCTACCCAAACTCCAGAAGTAGCCGAATCGGCTAGGGAGCATCTGCGTCTTGGCTGAGTGTCTGTATTAAAAGAAAAGAAAGGAAAAGAGAAGAAAAAATGCCTTTTGGTCTCGAGGCAATGAAGTCGTCGTAGCGTTTGGATAACCAACTTAAAACGGTGGGGCCAAATTCACCACAGTTTAGGCAGATAGCTGGCATCTGAGAGTGGTGGTACTCCAAGGAAGAGTAGTTTGTGTTCTTGCCGCAGTTGGTCCGCGTTTTTAGGGGTAAGTTACTTTATATTTAGGTGTCTAAGGGTGATAATGAGCTGGTGCTGCCGTAACCAGCACTGTCTGCTTTTCCATGGGCACTAACAGAAAGTTCGCTAGCCAGCTCCTTTCCAAACCTGTCGACATCTTCTTTGTAGGCGTTTCCATCTGTTGACCTGTGAGGGAAAGCTTAGTGTAGAGAAAATGTGTCCTAATGTTTCCACATCTCCAACAACCTTATCTAGAGTTATTCTTCCTTCCTTATTGTGATAACTGTCAAAAGGCCATGGAGTTCTTTTCAGTGATAATTTTTCTGAAGCAGAGGAGTTCATAGCAGATCCGATTTTCTTGCCAGATTGTGGGTGAAACCCAGGTCAGAACAAGAGAGGGAATAACGTCTGACAGACGTCTGTGAGGTGGTGTAAGAGCGATCAGGATCTGGCCGTCCCAGCACGGGCTGCGGGTGGCTGGCAGGTGTGCTTTGGCAGGTGGTGGCGTGGCTGAGGCTGGTGGGGAGAGCAGCAAAGTTAGCTTCAAGCTCCGCTGGGACTACAGGGTCAGAAACCAGTGCTTGATGGGTGGGAAAGGACTAAACGAGTAGGGAAAGAGATGCTATTTTTAAGTTTCTGGAAATATTAAAGCAAGTTCTTAAACTTGGGAATATGCCTCCAACAAGCGAATTCTGGAGTTGCCTTAAACCTTAAGGGTGAGCCAGAATTAATCTTAAAAAAAAAAAAAGCCACCCAAGCAACCTGTATAAACATCTTCGTTAGCGTTTAGTTTATCACTAAATCTAATCTTCTTGAAAAGATGCAAAAAAACAAAGACCCAAGTTAATGATATGATTAAACTGGGAAATCTTCCATTTTGGCAGTGCTCTGTTAAATAGCACTCAGCTACGATGTTAGCCCCTAGCACATCTGGTCTGAGAAGCGCAGGAAGAGGAAATGCGATGTTTATCAGACTAAATATAGTTGGACTGGACCTCTTCTTTGAGTAAAAGGATCAGAGAGGATGGCTGATGTGTGCTGGACCAGATTTTCAACTGCTGTAAAGGTTGTAGTTCCACGCATTGCATAATATTGTTACAACGGCATGTACAGCCCATCTCATCTCTTTGCAGAACGCAGAATTTTAATTAAACCACGTGCCGTGGGCTGGATAAGGAGAGGTGCAGGGTGCCCGCGTTTCCCTCAGGCTAGGTGCACGTCGTAAACCTTTCGGTTGTGCCGAGGAGGAGAAAAATCTGAGTAGGTTCAGTCCTGAAAACACCAGTTATACGCACTTCTATCACTCGCTGTCTGCTGGTTTTGTTTGAAAAAAGAGTCCAGTGTATTTCACGTTTACAGCACGGGTGTATTTGCACTGGGGGAGACGCTAACCAGAGGCTGCTGCACCTGAGCTGGTAGGAGGAGCACTGGAAGGAGGCTGGCGGATGTTCTGCTTTGTCTGTAGACCCTGGTTGTGGCAAGCCCAAAGTGCTGGTAGCAGGGGTTTAGCCCGGATTCATCTCATCTTAGGCCACTGTGCTCCTTACCGTGGTGCCCCAGGCACCTTACAGAAACAGAAATTGTGGGGGGGTGCGGCACATTCTCGTTCCCAGCTGATGAGGAATCAGCATCACTGTCCCAAACACCGCATCTGGCTCAGGGCTCACCGCTGGCTGCTGGTTTGTTCGCTGGGAGCACCAGCATCCAGCCCTGAGCATCAGTTCCTCCGAGCTTTCTTTTCTTCTGTTGTTTCTGCCAAGAGCACCTGGTGTGATGATGCTGGTTAATGTCGTCTCTGGAATTCAGAGAAAGCCAGGGTGAAGGTAATCCTCTGCTAGAATGGAGAGGGAGAAGGGCTAAAAACACACCAGCAGCGTCACGGCTGCTGAGGCGCTCACTGTCCCTGCACCTTGCTGCTTCACGGCACGTTTTACTCTTCCGAGGACAGTGAAAAAGCACAATTCTGCCTAAGCAGCGCTGAATTCCCAGTATCAGCCTCCCCCAGGGTTGGTGTGAGTTGTAAAGGAGGTCAGAGACGTTCCCCCGGGGTTTGAACGAACTAACGGAGTGCTGGCGTGGAAGGAGCGGGAGAAGGGCAATGCAGAATCCTGACCCCGTGTTTTCCTCGCCCCGCAGAATTCAGTTACCTAAAACTTGTTGAGCGAGACAGATTTTGCTGTTCTGACAGAACAAGTACTGCAGTCGCTCCTGTTAGCACGCAGAAATCCCAGCTCTGGTTTGAAAGCAAAAGAAGGATACCTGGCACCCCATGACTAGAAGCGAGTGGGTTATCTCTAATACCCTACGGTAAACCGGGCCGTTCCATCTTTGAACCTTGTCCAGAGCCGTTTTTAAAGCTGTTTTTTCACAGCATTATGTGCAATACGGTTTCTAGCTGGAGCCTTGATCATCAGTAAGGAAACTCATGCCATGTCCACATGCGACGTGAAATAATTTTCCTGATTGACTTTGGGTGAAAGCCTGTCGCCTTCCTGCTCACCAAGGAACTCTGAGGCAGGCGATTGCTCTCCCTTCTCCTTCAGAGCACAGAGAGGATTTCTGGAGCCCACACAAAGGGATTCAAAGCCTGATGCCGTAACTAGAAAGCCCCAAGATGCAGACGCTCTCCTCCTCCTCCTCCATCTTCCTCAGAAGTGAAGGCACAGCAGGAACTCCGACAAGTCTCTGGCTGCCGAGGAACTAAGCCGTAGTTCAAGGTGGGGAGCGTTTTCCTTTTGCACTTAACGGAGTGCTGTGGATCCAAGCTGGATCTCAGCGTTTGCTCCTGTAAATACGACGGCCCCAAATCGTGTCCTCCACCACCTCCTCCCATGTTCCTATCTCCCAAGGAGAGAAGATAATCGTTACGCTTCTGTAATAGCAAATATCCCCGCCCTTACCCGAAGGCACAGAAGTAGAGTGCAATGAAATGTCGTTACTTTCTTTGATTTAATTTATTATTTATTGGAAAAATACCTTTTTGCCTGCCTCCAGTAGCAATGAGAAGACAGTGTCAGCGATGAGAGAGCAGTACAACTGCTGAAAGTTGTTGCCAGCGCCTGGGACGACCGTGTCAGCTGGGGATACGACAGGCAAGGGCTCGGCTCCTCCCCTGAGCACTGCCGGGTTCCGCCTGTATTCCCCGTCGAGGTTTTGATGGCTGAGGATAAAAACGTTTGGCGAGTAGCGTGACACAAACTCGGTGGGTCAAGTGGCCGGAGGTTTGGTGAGGTATTCAAATGCTGCAGGAAAAGATTGGCACCTGAAAGACGCAGCCGTGAGAAGTCCTCTCAATAGCTATTTACACACGCTCAGTAGCTGAAATCTCCGTGTCGTTACCCCACTTGTGCAGAGGGAGGTTCTGAAGCACGGGCAGGCTGCCGGCAGCATTTTCAAGTCTAATGCTCTGAGCTTTTCTTTTGTCCTTTTTTTTTTTTTTTTTCCTGCTGCAGTGAAGAGCATCTGCACTTTTTCAGTGGATACTCGTAGAAAAAAAGTGACTTGCCACGGCATTTAAAATGTCAGCTGGTAGCTGAGGATCCCGTAGCACTTTTCCTGAGTTCCGGGGGGATTCGTCTGGCTGCGTGGGGACGCCTGCGGTTGAGCAGGACACCGCGGCGGCTGCTCTGCCGAGCGCGACCCAGCTCGTCCCGAACGCCTGGAGCCGGTCAGACGAGCTGCGCCCTGACTCCGCTGGCTGTTACAGACCCTGACGGGATGTTGCAGACGTCTGAAATGAGGGGAGACGAATCTTCACCTTGGAGCGTGCTGGCTGGGCGGCAGCACCGGTCTCGGCGTCCCGCTGGGCTTCCGTTGTGGGTAGCAATGGTACTCGCCTCCACTTCCGACCCGGCGCGCGTGGGGAAGTGTGAGGTCTTCATTTTTGGTTTTGTTCTTTAATCTAGAGCAGACAGCACGACGGTGGCGGGTAAAGTCACTGCCCCTGGGTTCGAGTGCTGTGGCGTAAATAAGGTTTTCTGGTTGCCAAAGTATTTTAGAGAGAATGTCACTGTCTGAACATTGGGCCGTGCGTACCTAAAAATGTGTTGAGAACGTAGTATTTGTATCCCAATTGATCACATCCTTATGCTTATTCAATACTAGATACCTATCATGAAACTTACCCTAAAGAACCTGCTAGAATGCCAGAAGATTCAAGCTGCCAAGCCTTCACTCGTGATACGAAACAAGCCCGAGAGCTCCGCTCTGGTTTTGAAACGTTCCCCTTGCCTCCGGTTCCAGCTTACGGAAGCGCTGCCACCCCGCCTGGCTGGTTATCTGCATGTATGCTCAGCGTTTGTACAGAAATGCACTAAAATGAGTTGCCCTACTGGGAAGGCTTTATGTTGTACACAAAACGTGGCACTCGGTACCGCTCTTCACGTGCACAGGAGAGTTAACAGGTGTCGGTCTCGTTTACAGAAAAGATGGAGCTTTGCAATTCTCTCTAATATATTGCAATATATTTAAATGTCCTGTTAGACATGTGAAATGAAGCTAAGTTAATGCGTTGTTAATGTATTTGAAGTGTGAGGAAGACGATTCACTAACGACCAGCAAGGTTTTTAGAAGGTGTCCCGTATGTAGCAGTCCGTGTGGTGTCTGTGCTGTTGTTAACGGAAGCAGCGATGCGGTTCCCGTTTAGGATGAGGAGTTCCTCACGAATGATGCAATAGCTTACAGTGTCTTTCCTTCGTAGCTGCCCAGCGTGGTGAAGGGGAAGCAATTCTTGAAAAAGTTCAAGAAAACTGGTTAACTGTGAATGGGCCGAAACTGTCGTGAAACCAAGAAACTATTTGGACACACACAGGACTTGAACACTCAAAAGGATCGGAACTTAGTGTTGTGCCAAAGCTAAAACTACTGCAGTTGGCAGAAGTTCTGCACTGTACATAGAAGACTGATTAAAAGACGGCTTGTAAAAAAAAAAAAAAAAGAAAAAAAAAGGAAAAAAAAAAAAAAGAGAATCGAATTTTAATACAGTACATTTTTATTCTGATACATAATGGAAACATTCTGTTTTAGACCTTTTTTGAAGAGGCTTCAGTGACCACTAGATTTTGTCCTCTTATATTTTGTTTGGCCTAATCCTATATGTTCTAGTAAGATGGGCTTTATCGCCTGTGTTCTTTGATATGTGATTAAGCTTATAGCTTGGAGTGACCAAACATTTTACAGAGTAAAAGTTCTTAGAAACAGTATAATGTAACTGATATTTCTGTGTCTTATTTATCAGGCTCTGCACAAACTGGGAAGGTTGTGCCGGACTTGTACAACCCGTAGGTGGGAACGCAGCATACTTCTGGGTAGTACAAACCTAAGCCTTCGTGGCAGTACGGATCTCGTCTTTGGATTTATTTTTGTTATTTTTTTGAGGCAAAGAGATGAATGGATGCTGCTGTAAAATATTTGTCATATTGCCATTATTGCTTTCTGTAGCAATTACTGCTTTTGCTTCAACAGATAAAGAAAATAAATCAGAGATAGAAACATCCTACAAGAAGCTGGTAGAAGAAAGGATCACGTGGGAACTTCGGAAAATAAACTTTGTACCAAAAAATTTGAAAACAGAGATAATGGAATAAACGTCTCCTTACTGAGCGTGTGTGTTCTTAGAGGGCTGTGTGGAAACCAGAAACCGTGTTTGTCGGGAAATGTCACGAACCGGATCTTGTCAAGTGCCTTTTTTTTTCCTGTTACACGAAACTGAATTTCATTGATGCCTCGGACGCGATACAAGCGGAGAAGTGGCGTGTCTAGAGTGAGGTCAGCTTCACATGCGGGTCGGGGCAGCGGCTTGTTGCTGACTCCTCTGCCCTTTCAGCAGGGCCGTTCACGTGATTTCTCTCATGAAGGCCGAAAATATTTGGGGTGGGAGGAGTAGGGGCGAGTAGGAGCCTCCCCGCTGAAGTCCGTGTCAGCGGGACGTCACGCTTGGTGACCTCAGGGCCGGGTTAAAAATGTGTGTTTTCCTCAGACGGGTGTTTTGTTGAGCCCTGCATCTCTTTGGCAGCCACAGAAGGCTCCAGGAGCGCCGCTGCCTTCTACCAGCCTCCCTCACCTGCCCAGCTACGTGTGGTACTCTGCTACAGCCGCTCTGCTTGTGGCCGGGGGACTCGGCACCCCGTTGTCCCCACAGGACCTGGCATCACTCCCACACACTTGATCCCTGCAAGAGAAAGATAGGTTTAAGGCACCAGAGCCGTTCCTGTGCCGTGGCTTATGTCAGCCCAGAAAAATGAACGCCCCGAACCGAAGTAACGACCTGGAGGTGAGAGCCAGCGGTCAGGACAGCTGGGTGTCTGCCCAAATACTTGTACTCAGCGCAGTGAAAAAAAAAAAACAGGAGGGGAAAAAATGCTTGCTCAAGATTCAGTCAGCTCAAGAAGGATTCAGGAAACCACCACTTTTTTTTTTTAAGTTACCTTTTTTTGGCTGCTGCGTTGGCAGTGACCCCAGACTCCGTATTTTCAGAGGAGAGCAGCCGGCCTCGTGGGCTGTCTCCTCTCGCAGCCCCTGCCGCCTCCCAGTTGTTGTCACGCCGCTCCCCACAGCCGCTATTTTTAATAACCCCAAGTACCCAACCACTTGGTGCGGCGCCTGAGTTTTCTCGCTGCGCTCCGGAGCGATGTGAAATTGCTCCCCGAGGGTTTTGCTCTGCTTCCGAGCACTGCTGGAGGTCTGGGGGCTGCTGGGTGGCGTTTTCTGGCTGTTCAGGGACTTGTTGCACTTCAGGTTCTGTAAAATGAAAGCTTTGGCTAGACGCGTTTCCAGTGCAACAAGGTGGAGCGATGAGCGTTGTGACTAACTCCTTCCCATCTGTGTCTCCTTGCAGTCTCGGTGCTGGTGTGCATTACCTTCAAATATTTATTTGGGAGAAGAAAAAATAAAAAAAAGGGACAGGAAAAAGGGGAGGAACTGCTGGTCTCACCTAGCTGATGAGTGTCTTTGGGTGAAAATAAAGGCCGGTGCTGGCAGTAGTTCTCTGACTTGCACTTTTCCTAAATGAAAACCAAAGAGGAAAAAAAAAAAAAAACACAATTTCAGTGAAGTTTGTGTTAAGAGACTAACATGGAAGAGGGCTCCCCTGAACAGCCCCGTTAATGCCGTGCTCCAAAGGAGATGGTGCAAGCACTACTCTCCTCTGGAGATATTCAAGGCCCGTCCGGACGCCTACCTGGGCAGCCTGCTCTGAGGAACCTGCTTTGGCAGGGGGGTTGGACCCGGTGATCTCTGGAGGTCCCTTCCAACCCTTACAGTTCTGTGGTTCTGCTGTAGCCATGATGCTCAGTCCTGCAGTTCCTCACGCCGTGGGATGGAAATGGCCCCTCGTTTTTCTCAGCAACACCACAGAGCTAAGCCATGTGCTGATGTGTGCTGTAGGGCGTCCTTTGCTCTAAATTCAATTCATTTCCAATAATTTATGGGAAGGGGGCAGTTGTGGGCAAGGTCCATTCTGGATTTCTTTTCCCTGCTTTTCTTGCACTCCCCGAAGCACCGGTACCCGCACGAGGCGAGCGTGGAGCCGCCCCAGCTACACTCAACGTCAGTTTCCACCGGTCCTTTCCAGCTGTGCAGAGGCTGCACCGGAGAACCCCCAAAATCCAGTTTGGTCGTTCCTCTGCCAGCCTCCACATGGACAAGGGAGCAGGACTGAAAGCCCGCGAGCTGTGAGGGGCACTCGAGGGCAATCCCCAAGCCCTTTGTGCACTTCTTTGATGGAGCTGCGTGTTTGTTTTCCAGTTCTTTGAGATTTATTTCTCTTTGTTCCTGCAAGGCAGCAACGTTGTAGGAAGTCAGCTCAGCTTTCTGGATGAACAGAGGCCTGCAGCAGCCACACAGGGCTCCTTCAGCGGTGTCCGACAGGAGCTGCTGCCCTGTCCTGCCCAGCCCCACGTCAATTTTAACAGGCAGCAAGCCCGCTGCCATCTCCACACCCTGCAGAAGCAAATAAGCAGCAAGCACAACTGTGGCCGGGGGCAATTAATGAGTTTTCAGAGGCAAACTGATAAAACTGGGGGGAAAAAGGGCCCAGAAGAAGTCCCCAAAACCTCACTGCAAGTCTTGGGCTCCACACCGCCCATGGCTTTGGTGTGAGCGTGCATCCCCGGAGCATCGAGCCGCAGCCTCACTGCCCGCAGCAGGCATCCAAGGAAAGTGTTTGGGGCACGCGGTTCCTCCCAGCGAGGGCAAGCTGCCGGCTTGCACGGGAAGACGACAGCGTCAGGATTGCCCCAGGCGCCTCATCGCCTTTTTCTTCCTTTCCGAAAAAAGGAAAGGAAGAAAACGCCAAGGATTTAGCGAATACTTTGTCCGTGCCACGTTTGGTTTCTCAGCCAGCCTGAGACAGATGGAGGCCCTTCCCGATTCTGCCAGCACTGCCTTAAAGACGGGCTGAGGTGGAGCCGAGTATTTTTCTGCAATTTCGGTCGGTGGCTTCTGGGAGCTTGGGCTCGGGGCTCAGCCTCTGGCCGCCCTCAGCGTGACCACTTCTTGTTCGAGGACGACGGCTCTGGGGATCTGCAGCTGCATCTCAAACCATCGTGAGATTTGCTGGAGCTCATCTGAAATGCTGTTTGTGTCACCCTCGGACAGCATCCCCTGGCTTGGCACCACGCAAAGAGGATGAAAGGTGGCTGCTGCTGTAAAGAACTCGCTCAATAAAAGGAAGGGGACAACAAGCAGAGGGAGACAAGGACACCGAGACAATGTCAGTAAATGAGGAGCTCCTCCTCGTCTTTTCATGAACGTGTTTAGGGACGAGCCAACGTTATAACTGTCAAAAAAAAAAGCAAACTCATCTCCCCTCAAGGTACGAAGGTTTCACAATGTCTGGAAGAACCCACTTGGGATTCGGGAACCACCCACCCTGTGAGGAACGCTGCCTGTGGGCCTGGGGAGGGAACTGGTCTCGCTTCTGGCTCCTTCCAAGGGCAGCTCCTTCCCAGTACGCCTCGCTCGGCCTCTAAATGATGTGAGAGCTGCCCAGCCGCCGACCCACACAGGGCCCTGGTTGCCAGCGAGGTTTCTTGTTTCTCCCGTGTGTGCTCGACGGTCTCTTGAAACCTCTGTGGTGGGTGTTCTCCTCCTGGGCTGCAGTGAGCACCCACGGAGGCCACCACAATACAAATAATAACACCAGTCATTAAAGGAACCCCAGGGGGCAATTCTTCCGAATTCATTTCGCCTTGGAATAGCCCGGGAAGCTGGGGGGAAGAAGGGCTGTCGGGATTGAGACAAGCTCTGTCTGCCGTGCTGTGTTTTCTTTTCCTGTGGCAGCAGAACGAATTCCTGCCCGGTGTTTGGGCTGTCCTGGGTGTGCGGCCTTCCTCTGCACTCACCCTGATGGCGAGGTGAAGCACACGAGCTTGTCCCCGGCTGGCTGAGGCTGGAGCTGGGTCCCGGCACATCGCAGCTGGCTCCTGCTCACGCCAGCAGCTCCAGCAGCTTTGCTGATGCGCAGGAACTTGCGACTGCAACTTCTCAGAGCCCGTCGGTGTCACTGGGCTGCTTTTCATCCGCTGAGCTGGTGGTTTCGGCTGGCAGGGGGGTAAGACCTCGTCTGCCTTGAGGAAGAGATTCATCCGTGGCTTTTTATCCCTGAAGCTGCCTACACGGAGCAGCTGTGGCAGCGCAGGCTCCCGTCGGGCTCATGTAGCTCCAAACCCCCTCGAAGCTGCCTCTTGCAGAGCTGCTTTCTCCCACACGAAGCCCAGGCTCACAGCACCGTGGCAAATCACGCCGTGCAAGCTCAGGGAAACAGCTTTACTCACGTACAGCGGGAATTCGTATGCTGGCAGCTGCGCAAGACTCGGGTCTTGCAGGAGAAATTGAGCAAATCTCCAGCGCTGACAAGGCTCAGGAATTTCCTTAAGTTGCACTTTTTTTTTAAATTTATTCCTGTAACTAATACACGAGGAGCTTTTTAAATGTCTGAGGGGAGGCGGGGGAAAGGGAGAGCCAGGGAAGGAAGGAAGAAGAGAGGCGATATTCCGCCTGTGACTTCTGACTCAAAGCACGCAGTCAGCCGCTCGGCCCCCTGCGTGGCGCTCAGGAATTGCTTCCCTAGCGTTGATTTACCAGACAAAGGCACGCTCGGCGTTGCAACACAGAGCCTTTGCAGACCACGTTGGTATCCTCAGAGGCAACGACGGCTGAAACCCCGAGCCCTGGAGGACTCCGCAATCCAAGCTGGCAGCCAACTGGCTGCTCTTGGGTTTGCCCCTGGGAGCGCCTTGCACTTTGTGTTTTACTTTGAGCTGGGGCCACATTTCATTTTGATTACTCATGCTTCTTTTTTTCTTTTTGTTCTTTTCGATTTGTTCTTAATGGTCCTGCTGGATTTTAGTGCTGTGCTCATCGGACTTGTGTTTTGCAGCATGACCGGCAGTCCTGGAGGAGCGGGAAAGGAGCACGTGCCCAGCAGCTGTGAGGAGAAGCGCAGACGCTGTAACTGTTCCGACACCAGCGCCAACCTCTGCAGAGTCGTTCCCGTGTCCTCTGCCTGTCCTGCAGGAGCTCAGCACACCATTCTGCATGCGGAGAGGAGGCAGATGGTTTTGCTGTGCGCATACAAGAAGCTCTGACTGTGCTCGCCTACCCTGACGCTTGTAACGAAAAGACTGAGGCATCGTGTGGAGCAGGCTCCTCATTCTCTCCAGACTTGCTTGTTAAGCAGTTTCCTATGTTCAGGAGGGCTTGTTTGCCAAATGGTCAGCTTAGAAGTGAGAGAAACCTCAAACCCCTTTCATTTTCTGGTCAAATACACCTGCCAATGTTTAGTTTCTACCCAAGGATTTATACCAGCTGATGCTAGTTCCAGTCATAGCTATGCTGGTATAGAAGATATTTTGAGCATGTATCCACTTAGAAAGAACAACAACAACACAAGCACCCCCACCCCTTTCTCCCATCTCTACTGGAAGGAAACCTTTCAAATTATCCATACAAGCACTGGTTCGGCCTCGAAAGCTGTTCCGGTAGGCACAGGTTCATGAGTCCATTTTCAGGTTAGGGAAGTGCAAGGACAACTTTTCAGCTCTCCTTCTCTGAACTTGTATGGTGGTTTGGTGGGAGGAAATGGATTTCCCTGGATGAAAGGACCAGCAGGGCAGAGAGAGGAAACAGCGTTGCACTATGCTTAAAACATGATACATATTCTGTATGGTAGTGGCATGAGCCAGGACAGACAGCTGGAATAGCTAAGTGTTGTTAATCAGCAGTGGTGTATCTGGGTCTTAAAGAAGCTCTAGGATCAGTCCTTACTTTGCTGTGTCCCCTTTTCCCATAGCAGAACAATGCAGAGTGCAGGGAGATTTGGGAAGTGCTGTCTTCTGAAAGCCGGAGATTTCAAAAGTTTCCCATTCTGCCTTGGGCGAGAACTGAAATCAAATGGAAAAGTTACTGAAATACCCTCCCATCAATGCTGGCATGCACACTGGACCAAGATACCAACACAATAACTCCACAGCTATGCAATTAATTCATCTAAGCATGGGACACTTAAGTTCAAGTATTTATGATATCTTTCTAAATTTCCATTAGGATGACTCGTAACAAGGATCTTCATCAGAGCAATGGGAAATGCAATTGTCCCGTTCCAAATGGGAGGGTAAACTTTGCCCTCTTACCACCTACCTTGTAAAACCAATGCACAAATGCTAGGATCAGGATCACGGAATCATTAAGGTTGGAAAAGACCTCTGAGATCACCTGGCCCAACCATCCCCCTACCACCAATGTCACCCACTAAACCATGTCCCTAAGCACCACGTCCAACCTTTCCTTGAACACCCCCAGGGACGGTGACTCCACCACCTCCCTGGGCAACCCGTTCCAATGCCTGACTGCTCTTGCTGAGAAGAAATGTCTCCTCATTGCCAACCTGAACCTCCCCTGGGGCAACTTGAGGCCATTCCCTCTAGTCCTATCCCTAGTTACCTGTGAGAAGAGGCCGACCCCCAGCTCCCCACAGCTTTTTTAAGGCAGCTGCAGAGAGCAATGAGGTCTCCCCTGAGCCTCCTCTTCCCCAGACCAAACACCCCCAGTGCCCTCAGCCTCTCCTCATGCTCTGCGGCTCTCCCCGAGGGGCTCAGCCCTTCCAACAAGACCCCAGAACCAGGTCTCGGAGCCCAGAGCCCCACAAGCCCTGCCCCAAATGGCGGCCGCGGCCCCCCTCAGCCTCCCCCCGGGCCCGGCAGGGGGAGCGCTGCCGCCGGCCGGGTTGGGGCCGCTCTGGGCCGCTCTCGGGAGCGATGGCGGCGGAGACGGAGCCGCCGCTGGGCTGCGAGTTCGCCGAGTGCCTCTTCTCCGGCGGCAGGGAGCGGGGCTCGGGCGGCGGGGCCGGGCAGCCCTACAGCGCCAAGCGCTGCGAGCCCCGGGTGAGGAGCCGGGGGGGAGCCGAGTGGGGCCGGGAGGGGATGGGGGCGGCCCCGGCCCCGACCGGGATTTTGCCTGCCTGGGGCTCGGGGAACGGGGACCGGGGGCTGAGAGAGGAACCGGGAGGCTGAGGGAGCTTCCCCGGAGCGCCTCCGAGCGTGGCGGCCGTGGGTTTACGATTCATTTATTTATTTATTTATTTACGTCTTCTTCTTTTTTATTTATTTATTTATTTATTTACGTCTTCTTCTTTTTTTTTTTATGCCCCCAGTGGTTCTGCGGCGAGCCGGGCGGCGAGGAGGACGCCGAGATCTTAACGGGCCATAAATTCCGGGCCGACCTGGCGTACAGGGAGCGGCGCTTCGAGGTACCTGCACCGGGCTTGGGGGCCAGGCGGTTCCTCGGGCAGTGCCAGTCACTGGGACACTAAATTCAGGCCCTGTAGTCCTCAGTGTGTTGGGTGGATATATAGGTTCCTATAAAAGCCGTGCCCCTAGGTTCTGTGGTACCTAAATCCGGCCCTGTGGCACCTTGGGAGGCACTGCAGCCCCGTCCGCTGGGGAGGAGGCACTCTGCCTCCAGACCGTAACAGTTAGCTTTGTTCTGGCAAGCTTTCTCAGCCAGCTGTCATCTCTTGGAGGCAGCGGGAACCAAGGTGAACTGGCCAGCCTAAAAGAATCACAGAATCACAGAAAGTCTAGGTTGGAAGAGACCTACAAGATCACCGAGTCCAACCTCTGACCTAACACTAACAAATCACCCACTAAACCATACCCCTAAGCTCTACATCTAAACGTCTTTTAAAGACCTCCAGGGATAGTGACTCCACCACTTCCCTGGGCAGCCTATTCCAGTGCCTAACAACCCTTTCTGTAAAGAAGTTCTTCCTAATATCCAACCTAAACCTCCCCTGGCACAACTTTAGCCCATTCCCCCTCGTCCTGTCACCAGGCACGTGGGAGAATAAAGCAAACCTCGCTACAGCCTCTAGGAGTGGTGTTTGACCTTCGGAGCCGATGCAGACTGAGCCTGTACATCTTAATGGCCCGGCAGTGATCAGGGTTGATGTTTGTGATCACTGAAATCATGGTTGGCAAGAGTTAACTTGCTGATTTCTGTGCTCATGGGGATCCTGCCTGGTCCCACAAAGGCTGTCACCTCACAGGCCATGACCTGTCTGCCCTGCGCCTTTCTCAGAGCTCCCTCTGGCTGTCGGTTTGGCTGACTGGAGTCGTCAGGCCACTGACAGTTGGCTTGTGAGCCTTGTCATTGCCTGTCCCACCGCTCTGTAGCTTCTGGGAGGCTGGTTATGCCTTTGGGTGCATTTATGTGCCCCGTTTATGTTGCTGCATGCTGCAGTCCTAGACCATCACAGAATTGTAGGGGTTGGAAGGGACCTCCAGAGATCACCGGGTCCAACCCCCTGCCAAAGCAGGTTCCCTAGAGCAGGCTGCCCAGGTAGGCGTCCAGACGGGCCTTGAATATCTCCAGAGAAGGAGACTGCACAACCTCCCTGGGAAGCCTGTCCCAGTGCTCTGTCACCCTCACCATGATTAAGTTCTTTTGCATGTCCATGCAGGACTTCTTGTGCTCCATTTTGTGGCCGGGGCCCCTTGTCCTGTCCCCACAAAAAGTCCTCTCTGCACTGGCTGCTTCCGGAGCTTCATTCCTCATCATCAGTGCTCTCCTGCATCTAGCCTAGTCATCCTAGTTCCAGGATCCTGTCTTTTGTTTTCCCAGACATATTTCCTGGCCAAACTCAGCTGTTTCTGCCCATGCTTCAGCTCTGATCACTTGTTGTTCCAGGCTGGGGTTTGCATTACGTGCTCCCTGATTTCAAATCTGTCAGGCCAACATCTGACTACACTCCTGTTGCCTTTCCTGTTGGATTCGTGGTTCTGTTTTCTGTCCTGCTTTTAAACATTATTCCAGTGCTTTTCCAGTCCCAGCTAAGACACCCTGCATGGCTTCACAGAAGTGTGCTGAGGGAGATGCCTCAGGCTGCAGCCAGGCATCCCGCTCTCATGAAGAGCTTTGTGCCCTGCCACGTGCTGCGGTGCCCTCCCACGAGGGACCGGCACCCTGCAGACCTGCAGCACGACACAACGTCTCTTGCTTCCTGACCGTCTTCCGTCACAGTGATCCACGTCAGCCGCGTCTGGCGGTGTGTTCTTGGATCACTGTGGCAGAACCAGAGCCAGGGTGGAGAGTGTTGGCGTGTAAAATCACGGATTTGAGAGGAGTGACCTCAGAAAGGGGGCTGGAAATAAGTAAATGGGAAGCTCGGCGCTCATTGTGAATAGTTGTTGATGCCAGCCTCAGCTAGTGGATAGGAAAGACCGAGGATAGCAGTGATCTAAGCCTTTTTTAGGACTGCTTGGGTTCATAATGCCAAACCTTTGCCAGGGTTATACCCCTTCGTCACGTAGCAAGGCACACAGGGACATCCTGCAGCCCTCCTGTGGTGCCCCTGCCCTCGTGCCCGCTGCACTCACCGGGTGTAAGGGAGCTCTCGCTTCTGCTTGAGAAGGAGTGTGAGCTTACCAGGGAAGAGAAATGCTTCGGCCATTGTGCCAGGAGGCATTTCGGGGGTGTTGCTTGTGGGCTCTTTTTGTCAGAGCTGTTCAAGTTTGCAAGGCATAATTAAATATTCATTTAGAGAGATGGGAGAACGAGCTCTGCTCTTTAGTCTTTTGGCCTGAGCTCTCCCACGGAGAGGAAGGAACCAAGATTCCAGTCTGAGCATCCCTGAATGCTTAATATAACGTATTAAAATGTTAATTGGAGTCCTGGTGAGTGCCCTGAGCATTAAGCTACAGAGCATTGCTCATTCTCGTCTTTTTCCTCGAACCAATTAATATTTAATTATTTCATGCCAATCCGAGCCGCCGTGCAGGAGCGATGGAGGCTCGCTTTCCTCGCGGTCTTCCCCGACTTGCGGATTATTCATGCGAGGCGAGGGACGGCCCTTCCCGTTGCTCAGACCTTCGCAGGTTCGTGCCTTCTCGCCGAGACGTTCGTGGATCTGAAGCAACGTCTGCCAAGTTGAGGCTGAGCGCTGTGAGCACGGAGCGAGCTGGGATGAAGGAGCCTCGTGTCGTGTGCCCTGAGTCACGAGGCGACCTCCTGCAATCCCTGCCCGTGCTTAGGCCTGGGTTAGGGCTGGGGCTCAGGTGGTTCAGAGCTGGCCCCGTGGTTCCAGGTCCTTTGTGCGCTGCGGGCGGTGGGTGGTAGCTCAGTCTGGAGACACGAAAATTTGGGCTTCAGCTCCTGGATTCCCTTTGTGTCTGTAGTTGTAAACAAAGCGTGCTGCCAGGATTGCCTTCGGATGACAATTCCTCCCTGTTCTGTTTGCCTTTTCTTTCTACCAACGCCACCAGAAATCTCTGTGTGAATACTCCAGCTGCTTGCTCCTCTTACCTCCCGGGAACGTCGCCATGAGGCGGGATGTGCAGGAGGGCCAGGCTCGGTGTTTGTCTCAGCTAGGAAGGCACCAGGAGGCTCTGGATATTGCAGAAAAACTGGTAACTCGTACAACCTTTCTTTTACCCTTTGAACATAAAAACGTTGCCGGTAGTTTTTTTATACGGACCGTTTTCTGGAAAAAAATAATCTTCCTGTGTGTAATCCTTCAGGATGTTCAGTGCTGGGAGCGTTTGGTAAGCAGAGGGTGGCTGTCACTGCAGATACCATCACCCTGTCGAAATCAGAACACGCTGTACCGCAGCGAGCTCCCCGTGCGGGAGGCTGGTAGCCCTGCAAGGGACTAAATATCATGCTCTGCCAGGCAGAATTAACGTAACGCCATCGGATTTATAAGAAAGGGGATAAACGAGGGCTTGAATCTTTCCACTATAAAAGTGACGGCTCAAAACTTCCTTTTATTTCCATGTACTCGCTGCCGAACTGCCCCCAAGACGAGTGCCTACGTGGAGTTTTTTCCACAGAGGAAAATGTCGAGGGGCTCTGAAACCTGCTAAAATTTTACTGCTGCTGTTTATTGTATATAAAAGGTATTTATACCATCAGGAAGGGCAGAAATGTTCAGGGGCCTTCTTGTCTTCCAGGCCGGGACAAGGCAACTGGAGGCAGTGCTGCCAGGTGGACGTGGCGTGATCCGTGTCGCGCTGTATCATTTAAAGCTCAGAGAACAGCTGTGCATGTTTTAAAAATTACCTTCAGAGGTATTTGGCTGTCATTATTCGGGGAGACGCTTTCTTGGGGTGGTTCTGTTCCTCTGTTAGCAATCTTTTCTCGTTTGTTTTTAGAGAAGCGGCGCCACGAACACAGATCACTTAACGACTGTTCTCAACCTGCAGTTTGCCATTTATCAGGATCTGCAAAACGTAGAAAAAAAGGTCCTGTGTCTGCAGCAGCTGATCTGCTTACATCCCTTCAACCCTCGGTACTGGCAGTTACTCGCTGAGGCTTACACGAGCCTTTTGGAGAGTCCGTCTCCATCACGCGTTCCAGAAACAAATCGCTCTGAAGAGGTCAGTGTCGGTGACAGCCCCTCCGAAATACCAGCTGGAAGGGAGATTCACTTCCAGCCGCACAGATCAGGCAGCCAGAGGGAAGGCCTTTGGCCCGGCCTTGCTACAGAGAGCGAGAGCACAGGGACTTGGAACAGCGGCCACGCTGTGGAAGAAACCCCCTGTGCTTCACACGGACCTGAGAGGAAGGACGAAGGGAAGGAGGGAGCCTCCGCGTCCTGGGAGCAGAGCGTGCCGAAGGAGGTTGGGATGAAGGCATGTGCCTCATTTATTAGAGCGAGGTAATGGAATGCATTCGTAGAATAATGCTAACTTCTCCCAGTCCAGGACAGTTTTAGGCGTATCGTTACCCAGCCCTGAGACGTTCAGCTTCCGTTTTCAGTGTCAAGGTTTGTTTCAGCGCTGACGACACAAAGAGGCACCCTGCTACTGCGTGAGATGGAAAAGGTAAAGTCCACCAGCAACAAACTACTAAAATCCGTGTGGAGTCAGCGTCATGCCACGCTGAGAAGCAAAACTTTTATTTAATGATCACATTATGTGTTTTTTTTCAAATAACTGTATACCAAAAAGGTTATTCTCCTGCAGACGCTCCCGTTAGAGCGTGGCTGTTCTCTGGCTTGCTGTTAAAGATGTAGCAGCCGAAGTCCCCCGAGGGAAGGCCGGCCCATCTTCCCCCCGTGAGTGCCGCCTGTCTTATTTGCTGGAAGCCTCACGCTTGAGCAAAAGCGTGTTATTTTAATAATACACCAATTTGCATAATGGATGAGGCTGAAAAATGAACTCTGTGGCAGCTGATTGACAAGGCTGCGCCAAAACACTCTTCCCTTTCCTTCTTTCTCTTACTCAAACTCTTGTACACAACAGAAACCCCCACAACGCGGTCTTTCAAAGAGATAATTAGGAAATTATTTTTGTTAAAATTTTTTTTTCCTCTTGCCTTCCAGCAACGTGTTAGTCCCTGAATGTGCTTAATGCCTTTTTATGAACTTCTGAACATTTTCACAGAGAACACCTCAAACCTGCCCTGCGCGGGCAATTGTTAAGAAATACTAAAACAGGTGGAGTAGTTTTTATCTGTACTTTGGCTGAAAGGTGATTTAATTACTGCTTGGGAGAAGTTAGTACATTTAGTATCGATGTCCAATATTAAGCTACATTCATATTAAAATACTTTGTGCTTCTTGTCTCAGTGTGTGTGGCTCAGCACTGAGACAACTGTAAATTCAGGGCTCTCCTTGCTTCCCTTCACTGATTCACAAGGTGTTGGTTGTGGTTTATATTTGCGTAAACACTTGTCCAGGGGGAACTTCTTCCCCTCCCAGGGCTTACGTGTCAGCTTATCTAAAGTTTTCAGATCTGCTGGATTTTAAGTGAGACGTGGTTGTTGTATCTGCGGGGTAAATGGCACTTGGAAAAGGGATGTGAGTATGGCTTTGTTTGGTAAATGCGGGTCTGCTTCAGAGCATTGTAAATAATTAATTCTTCTAGTTTGGCCAGCAACAAAAATGGAGAAATGGTTTTGTTTAGTTTTCAACACTTCATTTTTTAATATTATGTAAATTTTGAAACAGAAATGTTCCACAAGAAAAGCTCCTTCCCAATTTTACTTCGAATTCTCTGTGAAAACTTTATGGAACTTACCCGTGGTTTGTTGGCTGAGACTTGGAGATTTTGATGTTTATATTGCTTACATGAAAACTGCCGGCTAGGATCGTGCACACCTTTATTATAACATCTGCTTCATTTATAGATATATATTTATATATATTTATGTATAAAGCGTGAATGAAGCATCGCTTCAGTATGGTCCTGCTAAATCTCAGTGGCTGCTCGGTTGAGCACACACGGATATTTCCTCTGCTGACACGTTTTGCGATCCTCCTCGTGGGAAACTCTGGAAATGGCCAGGATATTTGATAGTTGAAGGTGTTTGATGCTTGGCTAAACAAAAGCAAATTTCTGGCTTTTCAGGTTAGAAAAATAATCGCTGAAACAATCGGTGCCATACGCAGCGAAGCCCTGCTGTCTTGTTCGGCCTTAGGGTGTGGGGTGCTTGATGCTTCCCTGCTGAATTGTGGCATGAATTGTAGTCACCCGGGGAGACAGTATTTGTGTAGAGCAAGCAGAGATTCTTGGCACGTTGCTTTTTAAAAGCACTTCTCAGTATCATAGCAGTAGGATAAGCAGAGCAGATTGCTACAGGTGTTCATTTCTCCTCAGTTTGTGCAGCTGGCTGAATTCAGGACAAAGAGCTGCTTTACAGTGCGATGCTGCGGTCGGTTTTAGGTTTGCTGCCGTGCCCTTTCTCCAGCTGTCCCCCCTTTAGCTGCCTTTTTCATTCCAGGCTTCTACTGCAGCTTACCCAGTCGCAGCAGGCGTCCTTTGCTCTGGAGAACAACATAAAAAGTCAGAAAGAAATTGACGACACAGTGGCGCGGTTTGGTTTAACCCAGACCTCCTTGCTGCTGCTGAGCAAGGTAAGGGGACGCGGCTCTGGGCGGAGGTTCCTGCGGGCACCGAGTCCTGGGTGAGGTGCCTGGGCCAGGCCGTGCGGACGGGTGCCTGGCACTCCCCTCGGCTAATTAACTGTGCTGGGAAGCGAGGTAAATGAGGCAGGGCGGGCGCCCTGGGAGCGTGTTATCCGGAACTGTTCGGCGCTGCCGTGTGTCACGCGGGTGGATCTTTGTTCCGATGAGGTTCTCCTTGCGGGTTGTTAAATTCCTCATTGGACTTGTGTTTGCATCATCATTCCGTGCGTTTCCTGGGAGGCAGGTTTTATCTTGGGAACTTCAGGTGCCACCAAGTGAATCACGGGCATGAAACGCGAGCGGAGATTGCATGGAGGGCCACTGGATTGTTGGACTCTTTGCTCCTTCAGCGACTTTTCAGAAGAAGCCAGAGACAACCTTTTACGTTACTTCTTTGTTCGGTTTGAGTACTGGCTTCTAATTTTAAAGAACCACAGAGAAGGAGATTAATATTGTGTGGCTTTATTCACAGAGCTAAGCATTTGTGCTGTCATTTTTAGAGTTCTATTTTAAAGAACAAAAAGAAGCTGGCGGGATTTTAACTTTGCTGCCAGCATTACGGGTTGAAATTACTAAAAGCCAAATAATTTGCCAGGTTGGCAGACGATCTTGCGGGGTTTCATCCATAAGAGGGCAGTAGCATGCAGACTATCGCAGGTCTTAAAAATGCTGTTCAGGGTAAAAGTCCTCACACAGAGACCGAAGCTGGGAGGGGTTGTGCACCACGAAGCCTCTCCATTTTCCATATTTATTGCAGAACTCAACAGGCAGACACCTTAATGGTGGCTTGGAAACGTCTCCTAGGTGGAGTACGGTTCGTGTGTGAATGCCTTGGCTGTTGTCACATTCCTTGTTTTCTCTGCAAGGTGTTTCCTTGTTTCCCACCTTCTTTCTTACTCTGTTTGCAGGTTATGGGGGCGGATCTGATACCGGAAAAACTAAAAGAGGAGTTCCAGGGTGAGGTGAAATGCATAGGCTCGTCAGCACTGTCGTCGTTGGTAACTGCCTCGGCCTCAGAGTTTGAAACCAAATGGTTTGGTGAGCTCCAGGATGATTTATGCCACTCTGACAGACAGCTCTATTCAGATACACGTATCCCACCTCTGGCTACGTAAAAGTTTTGTTGTTTGTATTATCATGTCTTCAAATGCCTATGGAATGATACTTGCAAAGATGTTCGTATTTTTTAAGAATTCTTGCTGTATATCTTTTAAGAACGTACATAAATCTCTGCATTTAAAGTCTTAATGTCTCATATTTTTCTTTGCTCACTGATACGTTTATATTAAAAATAAGAAGTCCAGTGTAAAATTGCCCTTTCAGTTTGACTTTCAGAGGTAGCTTTCCGTCACGAACCTCGCAGGGTTCTCGAAGCACCTGTGAGTTTTTTGGGGGGTCTGTGATGCTGGTGGAAGGCAAGGCTTCCTTCTTGATGCCCAGTTTGAAAACTCCTCGGTTTTAAATCCTACATGGTTGCATTTAGAGCCCTGGCATTAGGAATTTTAATGTAAATTAATATTTCTTGATGAGTTGACATTACACCAATTTACTGTTCAGAGCCGAGTGGCTACAAATCTTGAATATATTTATGCTGCAAAGATGTCAATACAAATAATTCCATATTTGGGGGGAAAATATTGAAATAGTAACTATTTAACTTAGAACTGGAAGGAGATTTTTTCCCAGGCTAAACGCTTTTGCAGGCGTGGAGCTAGCCACAGCCTAGTCTTCGGGGTGCTTATACAAGGAAGGTGAAAAACTGTCAAGGCTGTTTATATGTGCTGAAGAGTGTTTAGTCAGAGCATATCCTTTGTAAAACCTTGCAAGGAAAATAATCCTCTGCTGGGGAAATTGGCAGTGTTGTTCCTGCATCGTACAGATCCTTATGCTCTGTTTTTGCTTCGCAGTGACAGCACTTCGCTTCGTGCTCTGAAGCGTTGACGTTGTCTGCTGTGGGCTGGCACAGGAGAAGGCAGAAAAGATCTTGAAGTTTCTTTGGGTTGAACCAATTTAGATTGGAGGCAAAGACAGGGTGCTGTTTCCCCTGTTTTATCTCACGTTAAGCTTAAATTCTTCGTAGCATTTTGTAAAAATGGTGTTTAATGGCGAGAGTTTAAAACTGGGACTCTCTCAGACATGATTTGCTGGGACTTTTCTTTCATGGTTTCTTTCTGCTGTACTAAAGAGTGCTGAAACCTGCAATAACGCCCCGTTGAAATGCCACTCACCACACCCGAACACACTTTGCATCTGCAACTTTTAGGTGGGTTTCAAAGCTTACTGGGAAATCGGCCGCAAATACTTGGTGGACCACGTGCCCCTGCTAAGCCGACTGTGAAATCTCCCCGGAAAAATGGCATTTCGCCTTGAGCCACGTCAAATTACCTGTGACAGTTTGGTGACTTAATGCGATTAAACCACATCCTGGTCAGCTGGTTATGAAATCTGATGGCTTGGCAAGGGTGCTCGGGCAAGCATGAACGCACTCTTCACATAGTACAGAATATTCGCTTTAGGCGTGCGTGCACTTTGCTGGGTGGAATTTTTTTGGGGTGTGCGTGTGTAGAGCCTTGTGTTCGGGTGGCAGGAAGCCCACCTGGAAGGCTGGGGTGCTTTTAAGGCAAAGACTGTCCGTAAGGGGCTCTAAATTAATCACAAAGTTGGCAACAACAATAGAAAGTCTTGCAGAAAAGCCATAGAAACGTGCTAAACATGTCAGCTAAAAAAAGCTAAGTTACAGAAACGGGGACTTTTCCCAGGTTCTTCTTAAGCTTACGTTCACGAGTAGCTGCAGACGAAGGATAAAATCTGCTTTCCCACAGCTCCCCGGTAGGTTCAGCAGTTCCAGCATCGTAATGCAGCTTCTGTGGGACCAGGTTCGCAGAGAGATTGCACGGGAACTTGCCAAACGATTTGGCTCCGCTCTTTAGAAGGTGGAAACAGCACTCGAGCTGTTTTAGCAGCAGAAGAACCGCATGCCAGGTGTTGTCATTTCAGGGCTGAGATGGCCAAAATACACAGCGACATGGCCAACGCGACTTGGAGGCTCTCTGGGGGGTGCGCGGGCTGTTTGGCTTGCGGTTGTCGCCTGGGCTGGCACCACAACGGTTAAGCCCAGCTGCTGGCGGAGCGGAAGGCAGGCGGCAGCTCTGAGGAACAGGCAGTATTTTCTCAAACACAACGATACGGCAAAAAAGGTTGTTTATAACTACCGCAGGGAAAACAACACGAGCGCCGTTCTGAGCGCGTTGCGTGGTTACTGCTCCAGGACACCGGTGTTTGTCACGCTGGGCCTGGGAAATATTCTTTGTCCCCTTCGTGCCTGGCTACCTCTCCTCACAGCTACTTCAAGTCCTCCTTTTTTGGCCTCCTCCTGACTTTTTTTTGGCATGCCGCTTCTACCTCCAGCTTTCTGTTTCTGATCCCGTCTCCTGAGGGGCTTTGCGTTTCCAGCTCGGGTTTGAATGGCTTGGCCTCACTTCTGTGCTCCGTGTGGTTCTGCATCTGCCTGCGATGCATCTCCCCGTGTTCTGGCTCTCACGGCACTAATATCGGGATTAATGCCTGCACCAGGACTCCACGCTGAGTGAAACAGCACATTTAGCATTGCAGACTGCGAGCGGGGAGCTGCTAGCTGTTAGCAGGGTTGGGTTCTGTCACTCTTAACACTTGCTCGTATTCCAGGCGCTTCGGGCAGGCCCCTCTGACGGGGTCGTGCTGCTTCTGAAGCGATTTGGTGCGTGTGAACACAACCCGAGGAGCAGGAGCACGTTGCTGCTGCGGCTAGCGACGTCCCCCCGCTTTTCTCATCGCATGGTAGCAGTGTTTATGCAAGCCCTTCCCTCGCAGCAGGCTGACAGGTATGTCAGCATCCTGCCCCGACCTTCCTGACAGGTAGTTTCTGCAGCTGCCTGTAACCGCACGTTCCCTTCATCGCTGAGCAATCAAGCCTGTGGGAGCCTGTTAGGATTTTTGGCATAACTCACCGCTGAAATTGCAAACTCTTGATTGTTTTCCATCAAAACTGAAATTCCATTCGTTTGACATTCAAGTTCAGCTGTCGTCTAAATTAGCACAAGCTGTATCCTTCACCCAGGGCTGAGATTAGTTCTTCTTAACTCACAATGCTCCTTCTGTGCTATTAGCTCGCCCCTTATCTACTTCTCATTAGCTGCGTGCTCCAAAACGTCTGCAGGCAGAGCACCTCAACCCACGGTGATGAAAAGAGCTCCTTTCTGCATTTCACGGGTCATGCCCTAAGGAAACGAAGGCTTCAGAGGTGTAGTGGTCCGTCAACTTCTTCCCATACCCGCTCCGTGCCACCCCCAGTTGGGCCCCAACAGCACCAAGGGACTGACCCAAATTTAGAAGAAAAGTCTTAATTAGGCAGGAGGGACACACGTTTAATTCTGTTTGAGTTGATTTCAGAAAAAAAAAACCTACATGTTTCCTCATCAGCTGGGCTCTGCCTTTGTGGAAATCATGTAGGTTTTGGAAGAGACGAAGAAATAAAATGATTCTCAACGGGATTTTAATGAAACTTTCTTTTATTTATCTAAATACGATAACTGTATATGATAATTAAATAGAATTCTCATAGGAATGAAGAATCAATTTTCCCTTCTTCCCAAGGAATCCAAAAAAATGTCACTATGTACAGAGATTTACAGTGATATGCGATAGTTCATTGGTTTCCCGGACTCCAAAATTTGATACACCGCGGGTAAAAACGTCCACACCCCAGCTGGTGCAGCAGGTATCCATCCTGTGCCTTTTATAATGGTCTGTACACTTTACATGTTCAAAACTATAGCTCTTCCATGGATGAGAAACTTTCCTCACCTGAAATTCTGCCCTTGCGTACAGTTTTCACAATCCACAGCCTAAAAAATTAAGTTACATTCTTTTGAATACCGTTTTTTTGACAGGTGAGAGGGCAGGCAAAATGGGTCAGAGGCGCGAATAAACGTGTTTAGGCTTCTGTTTTCCGCTGGCGTCAGATGAAAGGTGATGTAAAGCAGCATTAAAAAATAAAAATATATCAATAGATGTTAGGCGTCTAGTAATTTTGGGACTTGGATGGAAGGCCTTTATATTTCATGAATTTTCTTACTATTTTTTGCCTTTCACTTAGAGAAGCTTCCTTCGTTTTCATGGATTATTTGGCCAAAGGTTCCTCAGCTTTGTGGGCACTGCGGTTCGAGGTGCTGAATCTCTGTGACTTCCTTTTATTCGATGGAAACTACAGCTACGCAGTTTCTCTCTAAAAATTAGAAACCCTGAAGAGTTCTGTAAAAAAAGTGTCATAACCTCTGAGTTAATGTTCAGTCAAGTGACCACTGAGAGGATTTCCAAGATCCACGCACTGCTAAGTGAGTTGGAACTCGGTGCTTGGAGGCTGTTACTAACAGGACTTTGCTTCCTTACTTGGCTTCAGTTTCCAGTCGGAATCCACGCAGCTGCTCTGCAATGAGGAAAATTGCTCTGAGCTGGTGGGATTGGAGGTTTCTAACGAAGAGTGCTGGAATGCACCCACGGTGCTAATGAGGGAAAGGAAGCCTAGAGTGGCTGCGAGATGTCCTCTGCACCCCGAGCTCTTGGTCTCGCTCCATTTCGTGGTTAGCGTTTTCTGTTCCTAGAAACCCTGCAAACAGATTTCCTCGCTGCGCACCTCAAGCAGACAGCTCCGAGACAGTGCGAAGGTGGAAACTGTGCTTCCCTGCCAGCCCTAAAGGAGTCCTCCTAAATCAAGACTAAGCCGTGATGACAGCGTCCTGTCAGTCTGGCACGTAAATAGCAGCCTTCGGTCTCCCGAATTAGTTCCTTATGCAAGCACACAAAATGCACGGGGAGAACCTTGCCCCGCGTCCAGGTGCCTGGCCACACGGAAACCTCCTGGATCTACTGAAACACCACCCGGTCACCTGGGGCACGTGGCTGGCAGCAGCGGCGCTGCTTAGATGTGCCCTTGGTGGGACCGTGAGGCATCCAACGTTTCCGCGCTGCCAGGCTCGGCTTTTGAATTAGGGAAACGAAGCATCCACAAGCACCGAAACAAAACAAGAGGCTCGAAATCATCCTCATTTTGTGTTAGGCAGAATTTCTATGGTCGTCAGCACCCAAGCGATTGCTAAACAGGCCCTCGCTACGTTCGCTCGCAATTCAGGGCCAGGTGGTTATTATGCAAACAGGTTACCTTTGTGGAGGCATCGCCAGGGTGAATTTAAGCCCGTCCTGTTTGGTTCCTCTTGTCTAACTCTTACAGGTCTGTAAATGTTCATGTTGTTGTAGAGAACCGCCGAGCTGTCGGCCGCGTAGTGCGGCTGGTAGTAGTTAGGCTGGATGGCCGGCTGCGCTGGGGGCGGCGTGAACGAGACAAAGCTGTGGAAAGAATTAACTCTGTGCAGCGGCGACTGCGGGGCCAGGTTGCCGCTGAATATGAGAGTTCTCGGGGTTTGCTTGTTCTGGTGGGCGCTGCCGGCCGAGAGGCTGCTCAGGGAGTCTGAGAGAGTGTTAGCGCTGCCCTCGTTGCTGTCGGGGAGGCTGCGCTGGGGAGCCCAGCTGGTGCGGAAGAGGAAGGGCATGGTGCGTGGCGGAGACTTGGGGCCCCTGACGGGTTTGGACAGCGCGTAAAGGTGTCGGAACTCCTCGTCAAACAGCTCCACGACTTGCCCGGTGAACTTGGAGAGGAGATTGCGGTGAACCTGGCCGCACAGCCACGTGAAGCTGGAGGGAGAGACAAGGCAAGGGTGAGCGTTAACTTCAGCCGCTTGGAAGGGGAGATCCTACACGGGACGGAGATGTCCCAGTTGACTTTCGGGTCAGTTCACATCAGTGCCTCTCTCTTTGACTTGGATCGAGCTTTGTTATCGCAGCTGCCGCTAAAACCTTCAAGAACCCTTGTGAAGTTACATAAGCTCCTGCAGGGAGTGGTGGAAACCATCAGCCACGTCCACGGCAGGACTAAATGCCAAGTCCTTCAGGAGCCTGTGTGGGAAGGAGCTCAGCCCCCTAGTTTAGGTATCCCTCAGTGCTTAAATTCGTGTCCTGCCATGTCCCGTCTGCAAATACATCAGCTGTATCTCCCCTGCAGCACGCCACGCCAGTTTGTAGCTCTCACCCACTCAAAACTGACATTAGAAAGACTGGTGAAAAACAACCATCCTTTGTCGGCTTTCCTTTTGCTGTGCCCCTGCCTGCATTGGTCAAGAGAAGCTAGGAAAAGCCCAACCTCCCTGTCACATCCCCCCTAACAAACCTCATTTGGTGTTGGGCAAAAGCTCCTTTTCTTCACAACAGAGAGAACGAAGTTAGCAATATTTTCTACAGCCTTTATAAAAATAATAATAATTAAAACAGACTTTTCTATAAAGTAAGGGAGAAGCACCGCAGCGGTTTTTATTCCTGTAGACCAGAGGCTCACCTTGGAACACTTCGTGGCTTCTAAATGATTTTTCTTTTACGTACTGCCCTAATCCATTTGGCAAACGTAAATTTGTGCTCTCTTACGAAGCCACAAGCCAGCTCGACTGTGCTGTGCAGGCTGCCCTGTGCGAGCAGCAGCAGCATCAATAAGACGAGCGCAGCTGAGAGCATGAGATGTAATTAGTCCCCGAGCTGACCGGGGCTCGAGCTGGGCAGCAGAGCTTACGGTCCAACGTTGGGTTTGAACTCGAGGTTATTCAGTGTTGGCAAAAGGCTGCCCTGGTTATTCCTGCAGGACCTTATTAGCTCCGCTGGATTTGCACGAGGATTGCCAGCAGGCAGCTTTGGCTGTAGGTGTGTGCACTTTCAATCCTGGTCTTGTCAAAACTGACAGAACTCTGTGAAACTCGGAGGGATTGACGGCCTCAGCTGACGCTGACAGAATAAAGACACAATTTGTACCTGCCACTTCAAGGTGTTCTTAACGAGGGCTAGGTTTTGGCATGTGTTGTTTCTGTACTGTTGATTCAGGAGCAAGAGGAGTGAAGTAATCCCCGTTCAGTGCCACTGGGCAGCTGTACACATCCTGACCATTTATGACCGGACGTGAAAATACACAGTAAGTTACTAAAATGCAGGTACTTCTCCTCCACCTCATGCAAATCATTCTAAATTTTGACAGAACCTCAGGAGCTGAGATAAACTGCCCAGCAAGCGAACTCCCCCTGCTTTGGTAACATCTGCTGTGCTAGCAGGGCATTGCCTTCACCCGCTAAGAAGCGCTCTCTGAGCCTTTGCATGTCCTTTATCTAACCGTGAAGGAGGCTATAAACCTGGAGAGAATACGGAAATACAAGCAGTCAGTCTGGGATATCTGCACTCAAGTCACGAAATCACGAAGGGGCTGAGGCACAGAGTGACGAGAGGCTTATATTTTATGCTATAGGTGTATTTAATTTCTACATGAAAGTTTACAGAGAAAGAAAGCTCCGTTATAAATGGCTTTTAAAAAGTAACCACCTCAGAGGAGAAAGCTGTTGGGGCTAATTTTGACGATTCGCTCCCAAATATGACTTCCTGGAGGGCCTGATGGGCAGATCCTTGTTTGTGGCTCCCTGATCTTAGCTGTAACACTGGTAAACAGAGAAAGTCGGGTCCTTTAATAGCCCAAAGATTCTCTACAGGCTGATGATGAGTGGGTCAGCAGTAAAACAAGGTGAAACCTGCTTGATTTTAGACAGATGTTTGTAGATGTGTGCTGCTTCTGGTGCCCTCGTTCTGCCTCCTTTAGGAGCTCTCAGTTCATACACTAACTTCAAATTTCATTCAAATAAAAAACACAAAGAACTAGCACAGCTTTAACGGGATGGGGCAGATTAACACAGAGGCAGCAGAAAAGAAATATTTCATCCTAACTCCACACCACGGACACAGGCAATAAAGATCGAGACAAAAACTAAATCTGGAAACACTGATTGATGCCCGCATTCGCAGCCACACAGCTGGAGCTGCTGCTTCTTCAGGAGCTTCTCCACTCCAGCCTGTCGTGTGGCAGAGCCAAGCACATCCACACTGACCAAAGCAATGGCTTTTTAATGGCTTTTTAAAAACCGCTCCGGAGCAGGAGATCCCACAGGCTCCATGGACGTTCCTTTGCCTCTAACTAATGACCAAATTCAGGCCTCTTTGTTGTCTATTAGGCTAACGTATTTTGTTCCCAGACACTTTGACTGGAAACAGCAAGCTGTGGTCCCTCTTAGAGCGCTAAGTACCAAGGGGCTACTTTATTTCCTCAGCTTGCTCTCGTCGTTGCTCTTATGAAGCCATGCAGAGCACAGCACTAAGAAGAAATATATTGTCGTATTAGTTTTAAGAACCTTTGTATTAATTTTAGGATCTATTCAAACTTGATTTCCAGCAAATACATTGCAAAACAGTGTGTTCTACTCCCTTAACATCGTTCTGTTTACACCTGCAGAGGTTGGTAAGATTTGGCAATAACAGAAATCTTTCAGATGAATAAAGGGAGAGCTAGCAAGCCTGCGGAAATGCCACGCACTGATAGCCAGGTACGATCCGTATGAATCTCCAAACTGATGCTGAGCACGCTGAAGTTAAATAGTGTATAGATTTGTTCCTCACCACTCTCTCTGCTTGCTTGCTGGATTTTGCAGTTTGACAAGGCTCTTGGATTTAAAAGACAATGCAACGGCAGTAGAGAATGACAGAAGGGACTCTGCACAGGAATTTTAAGTTTTTTTTATATATATTTAGGATTGAAAAGAGAAGCCAAAAGGAAGCTTCTTGGCTAAAGAAAATCTGTCTTGTTCTGCCCCTCTTCTCCCACACATCTACTTCTGCCCTCTCTATGAATCTGCTGCTGCATTTCCAAATGTCTTCGGTGAGGGATTAAAAGAAAACTGAAAGAACAATAAAACCATAAAAAAACACAACAGTGTGTTCACTCATTTTTGTCTGATGGTTCATTTAGAATCAGAGAAAAAGTGGATGTCTGTGTCGTTAGACACCTGAGTTCTTACAGCCTGCACCGGCCCCGCATATTCACCTCTACCTTTGTGATTATAGTTGCATAATCTTCCTGGTGGCACAGTTTTATCAGACTAGAAGCATTTAAGCCTCCAAATCATAAAACTGGATTAAGAAAAACAATCTCCTCCTTTTAATTATTTAATCACATCTGTAATTTTTTTTCCCTTGTCTTTTTGTATCTGAGTTTCTAGGATACGCTTCAGTCATTTGTGAAGCTTACCTCCGTAGCCATGAGGCTTAGGAACTTGATTTATTTGATGCAACCTCACAGTCTCATGAAATTCCCTGACCTGAGGATCTCGGCTCCTAATTAAAAGCCCAGTTGTTGAGATGCTACGTCCTGTGCCTAAAATAATTACAGCAGCACAAAAGTGGAGAGTTGCAGATGCAGCTTGTAAAAAAAAAAAGAAGGACAACAGCCACCTAGATACGCACTTCCTATCTGCTAGGGAAACACAAGACAAAAGAGTCAGTCTCTGAAGTATTTCGGCTTTCCCTTTAATCACTAAACTTGTCATATAGAGAACAAATCCTCGGGTATGCCGAGCTGCATTAAGGGAATCCCAGGGGACGGAAATGTATCGTGTCTCCTGATCACAGCATCCGAGGACCCAAACAATAAGGAAAGTGTAATCCTAAGACACACACAGCTCGAGTTCTGCTCCAGGGCTGCACTGGCAAAGTTGTTTTAATTAGTTTCGGAACATTTAAATTAAATACCACGCTTCGTAAAGAAGTAACACGAGCAAGCAATTTGGATTATTGAAAAATGACACTTATATGAAAGCAGAAAGGGGTTTTTTTTGTTAAAAAAAAAATGTTTACCCATGCCAAAATTTCCATGGCACTTTTTTCGTGAAGTAATAGTAATCAAAGGGCACCTAGATATGAACTGCAGTGGCGTATCTCACCTGTAAGATCCAGAGAGCACGTATCTCCAGTCAGAGATAAGAAATTTTTCTTGTATTTGTCCTGAAAATTTCCTGCCTGATTTGGCACAGTAAACCTCTCCAGTAACGCTGCGGACTGAGATATTCTAGTAAAGAAAAAGAAAAGTTACAGGAACAGAGTGAATTACATGTTTTGTCTTTTTTTTTTTTTAATTAAAAGTCTGAAGAGCCCTTTTCTCCTGTTGCCTTTAGCACTTCCCTCATTTCTGTTACGATTTCTTCATGGATTTTAACATTATATTTGAAGGTTTGGGGACAGTGGAAGCCCAGCCAGGCTTTCTGACTACATAGAGGGCTATTTTTTTCCAACGGGGATATAAACCTACATGGAAACTTGTGCAGGAGCAGCTGCACTGTACAAGAACAGATGTTACCCCTAGTGAAATGAGTACCAGCGACGTGTCCTTCGCTCCGAGTAGTCTGTTAGCTCCACTGACATCCCACCGCCACGTGATTCCCCATCGTTTCACGCCGTCTATGGCACAACGCAGCTTTTCTAATCCGCCCGGGCCTGCAAGGACACGCACGCTGCGCTGCTGGTGAGGCCCAGATGAGCTGTCAATGCACTATCAGGTGTGAGCACACGTGTGGATGGAGGAAAAGGTCCATTTGGCCGTGATTTGCTTCTGAGCTGTCACAGCTCAGCTGCTCCGTGTAGCTCAGCAAGCTCAATTAAAGCCACGTCAGGTACCCAGACCTGACACCGCTGTCTCCGTGCACGCTGTGCAGAATTAACGCCTCGCTAAATGAGTGGCACCAGGGGTGCAGCTCATTTCTGAAACCCGTGAATGGGAGCAGCATACGTGCAGTAAGTAGCACGGGCTCATTCCTGCTAAGGAGTGGGGGGTTACAGACATCCGGACACCGTAATGAGAATGTTTTAGTAATTTCGGCTTCCTGATACGCTTGGTGTGGGATTCAGCTGCTGAAACACGGGTGTCTGCCGCAGTTAGGATGCCCTCAGGCCTCCTGCCTGCCCTCCAGCTGCTGTTCCAGAAGGCCACTGTCTCTGCGGTATCAGCCAGCCCTGCAAAGATGTTGCAGGTGCCCTGCAGCACCTCGAGCAACACCCGAGAGGGCTCCTAGGAGGTTATTTTTAAGGCCAGTTTCCTCCGGCAGGGATGAAGTTGGACTATGCTAACAGCCAGCTCAACGTGAGGCATCGCCTTTAAAGCAAAGCCTTACCAGCGTCGTTTTATTGTGTTTCACATAAACACCCACAGAACCGAGCTGAAACGCTGAGGCTGAGGATCAGGAGCAGCAGGGAAAGGAGCGAGGCGATGCCAGCAGAGCTCACCTCTCCCAGTCCAGCTGAAACCGCCCCGTTCGGTCCCTCTGGCCGCCCAGCTATTGCCGTGCACAGGGGGTTGTGTGCAGCTCGTGCTCCCCGCTGTCTGGGGCTGCTGCAGTCATTAAACAGAAGCAGCTGTAAAGCTTCTGTCACCTCATTCTGTCAGGGGGCTTCATCTTAGGGAAATGCCTCAACTTCCTCTAAAATCCATGGAAAACTGTAGGCATCCTCGGAGGGTGATTAGGTACGATAAGGCTACCTCTCGATTCTCTGTCTCAGTTTTAATTACAAAGTGGAATGACCCTAGTGCAACCGTGCTGCTAACCCAAAGCTCCTCACGTGAGACGGCGCCGAGAGCCGCAGTACCTTGAAGAGATCCTCAGCAATCTGCAGTTTGTCGCACATCTCAGAGAAGAGGTTTATGTTGCCGTGATCGAGCAGCAGGTAGACGAACACCATGCGCTTGTTAGCTGCCTCCAGGAGGTCGCAGAGGATCTCAGTGTCTGTGAACACGTCCATCACGATAGCGAGCACCTAGGGGAAACAAAGAACCAGGGGCATTAGCAGGGTAAATTTACATAAGTTAGGGTTGCCTGGGAGGTCACGGAAAGGTAGTGGGGTTTTTATTTGTTTTTAAAAAGTCTAACATATGCAAACCTTAGGGGATACATGGGGATATTGCTCTGGTTCTTCCCCCGAATCAATAAATCAAGGAGAGACATCGCTTCTTTGCTTTATTGTTCTTATAAATCCAACACAGCACGCAACATGCGCACTTTTAAGTTCTTTTGATCACAAACCAGAATGTGACCCAGGATATTGCAGGTGAGCTTTCAGCACCAGGAAGTAAACTGAAGCACTGATCGGAGAGTAACAAGGATGGAGCTAAAACAAGAGACCGCAGCCCGAATGGCCGACTGACTTTCCCGAGCCGTGTGCCTTTAGCAAGAATCGCCGAGTGATGTTTTCTCTGTTGCATCCCACCTGCAGAACGGTCTTCTTCCTAAAACTGCTCTCTGCACTTGGTGGTGGGGCCACAGACAGCAACAGCTCCACATATTTTGATTTTTACGTCCAACTTTCATGATTTCTGGGCTAATGGTTTCAGTTCAAGCACGCATCTATGGCTCCCAGTGCACACACGGCGGGACAAAGCCTCAGAGCAGCACGGACTGGGCAGCAAGACCCTGCAGCTCCTTAAACTCACAGCCCTGACGGCGTGGGTCGAGGGAGCAGTAAATGTGCTATAAAACCACTTCCATGCTCCTGCTCGTGGTACTTGCACTCACAGGACACCGTGTTCAACCAGTGGAAACAAACCTGACCGTATTTCTGCCGTTCTGTCCTCCTCATTTCGTTCACCGAATCCTACTCAAAGCCCGTGCCCACGCTTGCCAGCAAGCTTCCCTTCCCTCCCCGCCCCAAGGAAATCCCACAGGGCCCGGCACGTCCTGCGTGCCGCCAGCCTGTCCCGACAAGCCGCAGCACTTGTGGAGCAGCGAGGATCTCACACCTTCACCCTGCTGCCCAGGCGCAGCGCTTCAGAAATGCCCTGCCAGTGCTGGGTAATTGCCCAATTACGGCCAATTACGGCCAATATCTTACGTCCACGCTTGCTGTTAACACACCTCCGACCGAGACTGCCTTTTTAAAGAGCACAACGTTGCTGCTTCCCATTCAGCCTCACCGTAGCTCCAGACCGTGTCCTGCTTTTTCCCCGGTCCTTCCCAAGCTGTGTTCCTGCAGGTGATGTTTACTTGCAGTACTCAGTGCTTCTGCCTTTCACTTTGTGATTTGTGCCTCACAAATGTATCAGGATCGTAGTTCTCCCTGCTCCCCACTCCTCTGCAGTTTGATGTCATCCACCAACATATTCCTTATTCCATTTTTATGCTGCTAATGGCTGTAGTAAATACCAAGTGTGCCTTTATCAGACACTAATCAATCCAGTCGCTGAAAAACTACTCAAAAAGCAGGTGCCAAATGGATCCTGTCCCCACGTGTTACCCTCCTGTAACGTAAATGAGGTGCCTAAGGAGGTCATGTGAGCTTACACTGCATTTTCCACCTTTTCCCTGTGAGTTTTCTCCTCTCAGGATGGCAAATGGGACAGGATTGATACACTGCCTGACACCTATCTTACTATGCCAAAGGTGTTTCTTCTGTTAGTGCTCCCTTCCGACGTTGCCAGCTTGAAATGACCGATCTATGATTCTCCTGAGCACTTGTAGCCTCTCGGAGAGAAACTGCCGGCGGACATTCTTCTCCAGCCTGCTGCCTTCAGCATTATCAGTCCCAGCTCCTGCCCTTGCAGGACGCTGCCACAGCCAAGTCCCTGACTCTAGAGGGCTCCGCAGCCTGTGCCGGCGAGCAGGCACCACACACACCTCTCTTTTCAGGTGGCTGCTGTCTTGCATCTCCCCAGCCAGTAGAAATTTGAGGTTAAAAGTTTTTGGAAAGGAATGATGCGACAAGAGTTTGTTTAGCAGAGCTAAAAGCAGGAGGTGCGCGGTCATAATACCTAGAGCCGTGGTTTCCAAGAAATCAGAAACGTGCACTGTTTCCCTCAAATTGCAGCTCCGTTCCTGGCTCTCAATCAGGGCCTCTCGCCCCTCACCTAAGGCGGAGAGTGTAGCGAGTACTTTTCCCTACAGAACAAAATTCAAGCAAATTGCCTGCTGCATCAGGCGTGCCCACTGCTCCGACCCTCAAGAAGTCTTTGGGGACTTCATTGTTGCCACTGAAGTCTCGGGACCCCCAAATTTCCCTTCTAACACAGCAGTCACAAGGGTTTTGCTTCTGACCATTCATCTGTGACACTGCCGAAGGAGTCTCAAGTTTACACAAGGGCAAAGCTCCCTGGTGATGATTAGCAGAGTCCTGAAATGTCAGGCAGTTTTTTTCCAAGAGCCGAGCTGTCACCACTCCACCAGAACACCCATCAGAAGAGCCTTCTGACCCCTTCAGCTGTTCATCTGCTGGCCTGCCAGCTGGTGGGCAGCCTCCTTGTGACAGGCACCTCTCCACGCCCCCCATAACTTGTCTGCTATCCGAGGCATGCTCCACACCTGTCCCACACGCCGAGTTAGGCTGTGGAGGCTCCGTATGGAGCCCTTGTCACGGCTCAGTGACACTGATAACCTGTCAGGGATGAGAAGCCTTTTTCTGAGCAATTCCACTCATGTGGGGACATCTGGCACACACCTGCCCTCCTCCAAGGGCTCCCCTTCACCCACATCTCCCACCAATCCTCCAAAACGATCGCTTCTAGCTCAGAGCTGGCTTCGGCTGACTTCTCGCTGCGGGTGAAATGGAGCCTTTGAAGGGGCCAGCCTGAACCACAGCCCAGCAGCAGGGAGAGCCCCAGAAGTGACCATGGTCGGGCAGCCCAGCGAGGCAGCTCCCCAGCTGGGCTGGCCACAGCACACTGCCGGCGTCACGGCTCGCACCGCTGTGGCCACTCTGAGCTGAGCAAATGAGAAGGAACAGAGCCCACCTGCCCTTCACACAGCGTGCTTGCTGTGCTAGGTTATGGGTGTTTAAAAGAACAGGGAGAGCTTTTTTCCTTTCTTTGTTTGTTTTTTAAGAAGTGAAAGGTGCTGGTGTGAGTAGAAACAAAGCACTGCGTTTGGTCATTAAGGGGCTCTCGCTAGAGCAAAGCTACACTGTAAGGCACTGGGCTGGCTCTAATCAAACACCGCCTTCACCTGGTCTTTTTAAGAGCAGGAGCACAGAGAGGTGCAGAGGGAACATGAATTTGCTCTCCGTACCTGAGTGGTCTTGTTGATGTACCGGCGTATGATGTCTCTGATGTTGCTGTTCTTCTCCGTTTGGAAATACACCGTGGCCGTGGACTTTTCCTTTAAGTAGGGCTTCTCTGCCGTAATCCATGTGTGCAGGAGGGCTGGCTCGCTGCTGTCAGAAATGGTTGGGAAGTAGGTCCCCGAAGGGAGAGAGCCGGCATCGGTCTGCCTTGGCGCGGCCGCCCCATCCGCAGGGGAATCCTGCGCGTAATACGACTCCCTGGCGTTCTCCTTGATGTACCGAGCTTCCACCGAGGAGAGGAAATCCACCTCTCCTTCTTTGCTCAACGTTTGGAGATACGAGTCTGTCCCACCGTCCAGGAAGGCGTCGGTGGCCAGCCTTATGCTTTCGTTGTGGCTGAAATCTGCTTTGGTCGACTTAAGGGACTGGTTCTTGATGTCCTCCAGCCTCTTTTTTATCTTGCCCATATGTCTGGAGTGGCTCATGGTTCGTTGTCTCAGCAGCCGATCTGCGGGGTAGGCACAGTGCATATGCGCGGCGCAGGGAATGTAATCGTCCTTCGGGTTCGGAGACTGCATTCTGGCGTAAAATCACCTCGGCTGAATGAATTAACTGTGAATAAAAATAAAGAGATCTTATTACCTCAGGCAAATTCACACTCCCTGATTTTGTTGGTACAATTATCTTCAAAAAAAAGAAGCTTACTTCTCAGGTGGCGGTGTACTTCAGCAACAATCTGTTTCCAGATGGGGCACAAGTACAAAGCTGATTAGATTGCTTATCTGAGAGGCACCCACCTCACCCCAAGGGCATGCGGAGGATTCAAGTCCAATTACCAGAGCTGTCCGATTTGGCTGTATTTCCCTTCTCGTCGCATCCTGTGAAATGCGAGTGAGGAAAGTATTCAAGCAAAAGCAGGTAGGCTCCCGAGGATTGTTGCACAATCTTCAAAACACCTGGAGGCTTCTCTCTCTTCCCCTAGTATTTGTTACGGAGCAAAAACAAGTCTGGTGTTTAACTGGGACAAAGACATCAGCCATGTCCATAACTTCAGACAGAAAAGGGTCACAGACTCTTGTCTGTACCTACATGCTGCCAGGCAGGCTTAAAAATAAACTTGAAATTCGTCACTGAGCTCCGTTCACAGTATGTTGCTATTACCATAGACGATTCACTCATTTATTTCTTTAAAGCTTTGTGACTACGCTGCCCTATTAAAAGAAAAATACCCCTTCCCAAACATCCTGAGTATTATGTGGAGGGAGGGTAGTGAGCTGGCCTCAAAGCATCAGAAATACAAACACTCATCATTTGATTGTGCACATTTAGTGCTGTTTGTTTGGTTTCCTTTCCTTTTTTTTTTTTTTTTTTTTTTTAAAGGCAGCAGCTTCAGGAGTCACGTTGTCACCGTGGCAGCCCGGCTGCTGTGTCATTAGCAGGACGGAGGCGCAGGTTCGCAGCGGGGTGAGAGGCGCAGTGCCTCTGGGAGCCAGGCCGACTGGTATGACTGCACGGGGGTGAGGTAAGGCAGGGTGTGAAGGCACCGTGCCTGAGGTATTCCATAAATACTTGTGTGCATGCTTTTACGCAGAGGCACGTGTGACACACTTTTATCACGCAGGTAGGGTTGTAGGGTTTACCATCGGGCTGTGTCGCTCTGCTCCACGCTGCAGCCATGCACCAACGTGCCGTGGCTCCGGAGGTGGCCATAGGCAGAGCAGGGTGGAGCAGATGCAGCAGCCTGGTCTCTCCTGGGCTGCTAAGGGCACATCTGAGCTGGGAAGGAGTCCTGTCGCTCTTACCAACACGCTCTGGAGCACGGGCGTCTTCAGGGCTCTTCAGAGGAGCACAGACCTGTTTTTTTCCAGGGTCGATTCCCAGATTCTGTGTCTGTGTCCCCAGAGTCTGTGTCAGATGCCTTATGGAAAAAAATAAAAAATAAAATAATTACATGCTAGCGTGCCACAAGCATACATATTAAAGCAGAGAGGAGCACGAAGTGGTTCAGATTTTAGACCCAGAGCCATGGAGGGGGGGAACACGCACCTCAGGAGCCAGAGGAGAGGTGGTGGAGGTGGTGGCCGGAGCGGCGCAGCTCGTGATGTGATTTTGGGAACTGTCCCCTGCCCTCCTCCCGCCTCCAACATCCGCCCGCAGCTGTCAGACGCAGCAAAAAGTCATTAATTATCTAGTGACCTGCTCTGCGCAATTATGCTGAAAACGATGCCTCCTAATTAATGTGACGTGCGCGATCGCGCCCTGCCAACGCCAATCAGGGCCTGGCCAGGCCCAGCAGGGCGGTCACCGGCCCTGCCCTCCGTCCTGCCCCCAGCCGAGGCCAGCGCAGTCACCCTGGGGTCCCACACGGTCACCCCCATGGCCCACAGGGCCACCGTGGGGTCCCACACGGTCACCCCCATGTCCTACATGGCCACCCTGGGGTACCACATGGCCACTTCAGGGCTTACGGCATCACTGCACCTCATGGTCATTTTGGGGCCACACATGGGCAATCCAAGGACCCCATGTCACCCCAAGGTCCACTCCTGACACCCTGGGGAACCCCCACTGACACTCGGGGGTCCCAGTGTCAGGCTGAGGGCCCATGGCAGTCACCTCAGGGTTCTACACAGTCACATTGGGGTCCCACATGTTTACCTCAGGGTCCCACATAATCACACTGGGGACCCACACGTTCACCTCAGGGTCCCATACAATCACACTGGGGACCCACACAGTCACATTGTGGCCCCACACTGTAACATTGGGGTCCTATTGGTCACCTTGGGGCCCCACAAGGTCACCTCTGGGTCCCCCATGGTCACTTCAGGGTCCCACATGGTCACCTAGGGGCCCCACACTGTCACACTGGTGACATACACGGCTACCACATGGGTCCAGGCTGTCACCATCAGGCCCCACACGACCACCACAAAGCCCCACAAGTTCTCATTCGGTCACCGGGGTTCCCTCATGGCCACCACAGGGTCCCTCAGGGTCCCACACAGTCCCCAAAAAACAGCCTAGGCATTCCTCGGCCTCCCGAGCACCGCCCCCAATAGCCAGAGCGGCGAAGTTGCTTTCAGCTGCCTCGTTAGCGCAGTAGGTAGCGCGTCAGTCTCATAATCTGAAGGTCGTGAGTTCGATCCTCACACGGGGCAAAGGCGGGTAACATTTTTATTTTATTTTTTTTTTCTCTTTTCCCCGAACGAAAAGCGCCGCGGCACTAAACCCGCCTCGTACCGGCCGTGCAGGGGGGAGCCGGGCGTGCCTCACACGGGGCAGTGGCCCCACAAGTGTCCCAGAGCCCCGCACCGGCGGTGACCGCCCGTGGGTGGAGGTTTTTGAGCGAAGCAGGCGGGCAGGGCACCGCGGGGATCTGCCAGGGGAGGCTCCTCAGCAGGCCCGGCCTCCAGGGGCAGCTTGGGCAGATTCACAGCAGGCGTGATCCTATAAACTATGCACAAGCATGACAGGGCTCATTCCAGGGCTCACAGGGCACCCACAGCTTCTCTGGGCAGCCTGGTCCAGTGCCTCACCACCCTCCGAGTGAAGAATTTCCTCCTAATCTCGAATCTAAATCTCTCCTCTTTTAGTTTAAGACCACCCTTTGTCCTGTCATTATCTCTGGGAGTAAAGAGTCCTCCGTCTTTTTTATAAGATCCCTTTAAGTACTGAAAGGCTGCAATGAGGTCTCCTCAGAGCCTTCTATTCTCCAGGCTGAACAGCCCCAGCTCTCTCAGCCTTTCTCCATAGGAGGGGTGCTCCAGCCCTCTGATCATCCTTGTGGTCTCCTCTGGACCTGCTCTAACAGCCCCACGTCCTTCTTGTGCTGGGGGCCCCAGACCAGGACGCAGCACTCCAGGTGGGGCCTCACAAGGGCGGAGCAGAGGGGGACAAACCCCTTCCTCCCCTGCTGCCACCCCTCTGGTGATGCAGCCCAGTTGGCCTTCTGGGTTGCAATTACATGCTGTTGGCTTGTGTTGAGCCTTTTGTCCACCAGAACCCACAAGTCCTTTTCTTCAGGGCTGCTCTCAATAAGTTCTCCCATGTCATTGATGAAGATATTGAAAAGCACCGATCCCAAGACAGCCCCCTGAGGAACACCGCTTGTCACTGGCCTCCACCTGAACATAGAACCATTGACCACTAATAAACTAGAATCACAGAATCATTAAGGTTAGAAAAGCCCTCCAAGATCATCTGGTCCAACCATCCCCCTACCACCAATGTCACCCACTAAACCACGTCCCTAAGCACCATGTCCAATCTTTCCTTGAACACCCCTAGGGTGACTCCGCCACCTCCCTGGGCAACTTGTTCCAATAATGCACAACTACAACATTTTTTACAAACCATAAGTGTGTACACATATGGCCCAAGGTGCTAGCCAAAAAAGTATTTTTTTTCTATTTTAAACATAGAAATAATCACATGTAAAGTCTAAGACAACTGCAGTCGTCAAAAAAGACAGCTTTTGCATCTACTCATTCTGCATCCCAGCGATCTTTGCTTGCTGTGTTTCTTCAAAAAGCAATGCTGCTGCACCTTCCCTGAGCTCTACCGAGGGTCTTTGATGAGTTTTCCATGAATTTTGGTGCCTGCCAATGCGACTATGGGTCTAGACACAGAGCATGTTACCTTAATAAGTAACTACCTCTGGCATTTACATCTTCATGGAATTTAATGTGAAACTGGGAGGCTGCCATCTGCCTCAGGTGACGAAGAGGCACTGTTCAGTAGTATTGCCCAAGCCTGCCTTCTGTGTGTGCTTGGCCCTCACAGGGAGCCCCTCTCTGATACTGCTGCCCCAAAGAGTGTCATCAAAACCCCATGGGAAGAAGACCTAGGCAAGATGTTTAGGGATTTCTCTTTGTATCCCAGCATTGCTCAGCTAACAACATCACATCTGGATTACACTGCTGCTTTGGATCTTTTGAAAATGTGTGTTCCTATCTTGGAGCTTGAATGAATGGGATACATGGGACACCAAAAGGAGTTTTCAGTCTATCAGACTGAAAATGAACAAATTAAGTCCCAGGTCTTTGGGACACAATGTTGTACTCTTGGTTAAAAGCATAAGCCAGTGAAAATCAGCCTTGCAGCACCAAAAATCATTATTATTTAGTTCCTCTCCCTTCTCTCAGGACATGTGCTTTGCTAATATATATGCATCTAATATATATGCTAATACACACACACATCTCCAGCAACTGAGATTCCACAGCCTCTCTGGGCCATGTTTTCAGTGTTTGGCTCTCACTGTCAAAGATTTTTTTTTCTCTAACTGCAAATATCCCTGCTGCAACTTGTAGAATGCACTTACACATCACTCACAAAAGCAGTATTTTCACAGTGGTTTGTTGCTTCAAGTCATGGTTTTGACCAGAGCCAATAAAGTACACAAATACTCTAAGTGTAATAACAATGGTAAAAAGTGAGTTTATTCTACAAGTAAAAATACTATTATAAGTACTGAGAAAATAATGAGGTTACAAACACTGCACATTTTTCTAGCTAGATTTTAATTTTTATAAAAAAATATTTCCAAAGGCCTTTAAAATAAACAGTCTATGATCAGTCTTTAATCACATTACACATAGTTAGGGTTTCACTGATTGATAATTTGAAAGTACAGCTGAGGTCCAGAGCACGTCATCTCAAGTTGTCCACTTTGTAGATGAGAGATGAGTAGGAGGATGTCTAATTCGAGCCTGTGCAGTAAGCTTTTGTCTGAGCTGTCTGACTTCCGCCATCAGTTCCCGTTCTTGGCACGCCAATTCTTGTCTTCTAACTGAAGACACTTAAATGCAAGAAACTCAGAATTAATACTGCAACTGTTTTCCACAAATACCATGAATGTTTATTGGAAAAGAGGTAACTCCTGTAGAGAAACACTATGTTTTATTACATGAATAGGTTTCCTGTTGCATGCAGAGTTTTATAGGTAAGATGCAAGTCTGTGCTTTCATTGACTGAGACAGCCCTGAGGAAATTACTGAAGACTAGTTCTTGACTATAGTTCTCCATAGGATTTTCATGAAAGACAGTTCTACATATGCCCAACATCCCCAAATCATACATAATTATGAAGACACAGAAAAAGCATAGGTAAAATTATTGGGTCAGAATGACACTAAACTAGGCTGAGGTTTAAAATGACTGGTCTCATAACGTGACACACCTCAGGCACTTCCCACCTGTGCTATTTCTGGTAGTGATTTTTTTTTTTAGAGGTGTGAAGTAGAATACAACAATAAACTAGTTTACTATCCACTAAACACCTACACAACTAATAATGACTCTATCACCCATCTAGGTGTTCCAGTAATGCATATGAAGCTAAACATAATGAAAAGGACTTAGAAACTTACTGTATGATGATGACTCTGATGCAGACAAATCATTCAAACACACGTTTCCAGACTTTGGCACCTGCTGGAATTCTACCCCTCTCCCTGTACGTGCAGCCTTTAAATCTCGCAGTCTCTCTGTGGGAAATGGAGAGAAGGTGTCTTTGTAAACTCTTAGTGTTTAAATTCCTAGTGATTTTTTCTTGCTTGAGGTGAAACAGCTTTTCTGCAGGAAGCAAAACTGGAACACTTGCTCCTGCTAATGCCAAGTAGAATTTCCGCAGAATTTAAAGTCAACATTTTCAGTCTATGGGCCAAAGGCATGCATCACTGCGCTTCATTTTTACTAATGACAGTTCCACATGTGCTGTTTCTTCCTATATAATTAATCTTCTAACAAATGGGCCACTAAGTTCATGCGGAATATGTCTACTTGTACTTGCAGTTTTAGAAGGAGACACCCATTTTAATAACTTACAGTTGCAAATTACTCAATATTAAAACCATCAGGCAAATTAGGGCAAAGTTGGAAAGAGTTTGCCGAAAGCAATACTAATCATCCAGTCTTAACACTAATCACTAATCTTGTGTGTGTCTTAGGGAGAATAAGATAAATATCTGCAAACCCACCCAAATGCAGCATTTCAGAAGGATGCAGTGGCCAATCCTGGAAAGACACAAATACCTTTTTTTTTTTCTGTGAACAAACACTTGGCAAAGTCACTTGTTGGTAGTGAGTTTGCTTTTCTTTAGGTTATTTGACAGAGGATTTCTAAGGGATGTGAGTTTATGATTGGCTTAAGCTGACATAAGCCTACCAAAAATGCCATTCCCATGCTTTCCTTTGCTCCTGGTCACAGCATTGCCTCTGTGCTGGCTCTGCAGCTCAGCACTCTGTGGTGCAAAGTTAGATCAGATGTGACTGAATTTCTAGTCCTGGAAAATAAGGACTAATGTGCATTCAGACAAGCAAGCTGCTCTAGCCTGTCGTGTAGCCTAGGAATAACAGATCTGATGCAAGAGGGTATGGGAACATGTGTCTGGCGCAGGAAGAAGAAGGAAAAGTTTCCTTTCTGATTGCAGCCTGCAAGAGGACACTATTCATGAAATCACAGGGATTTGGAAAAATCTTACCTTGTGAAAGAAAGAAATATATTAGCATGAAGATGACATTATGGGAACAAAGGGAAGGAGATAAAATGAGAGAGTTTGTACTCCATCTTGTGTTCTGTAACTGTATGAAAACAGCCAGTGGAACTTAATTCTGCCAGCTCATCATATGACTGGAATTACAGTTAGGCTGGAACAGTACTGATTGGAGGTTGGAGGTTGGAGGCAAGAGTGATGTCAGTGGGAAGGTCTGAAAGATATAAATGCTTGATGAAAGACTCTCATATAACCTTTGGTGAAACTGTTTTCATCCATATGAAAAATATCTATGCCTCTATCATGGGCAGCCCAAGCAGCAGGTATCTTCTAGGCAAACAGAAAATTACAGGCTGAGGTTTCCAATTTTATGAAAAATCAGTGCAAACTATCCTACATTTTCTGTCTACAAAATAAGGTACTGGGAGAAAAAATGTCCTCAGTTTTGCGGGTGCATGAGGGAACTGCTGGGAAACAGAATCCCACCTATACAGAAGAGTCAAATAATCTAATGGATCGTTTATGTTGCTGCATATGATGGATATCAAACTGAAGTTCCTTTCCAAGTCTGGCCTTACATATTGTTTACATGAAAGAATACTGCCAAAAAGTGCTCATATAAAGTAGTTTATCTCTAACATTAGATACTTTGTTTCTATTCAGTTGATGAGTCCAGGCCTTCATGCCTGCATTTTCTCTAAACTCACCAAAATAGGCATCCTCTCTTTGCAGCTTTTCAGCCAAATCTAACACATCGTTCATTTCGTCTTCTAAAAACTGCTTCCTGTGTTCATGTGCAGCAGCAGCAGCCTTCTGCTCTTCCTCCAGTTGTGCTTTTTTCCGTGTAACTTCTTCCCACTGTGCAACAGAGATTTTAAGTGCATCTGACAGATGTATTACAGGAAAAAGGCAACAAGCAAAACCATCTGGGTTATTACAGACTACACTTCATCCTTAAATCAAAAGCTATGTTATTACACTGAGTGAATGTTTCCTTTTTGAAAATTTTCTCCTTCAAACACCTGGAGAAAGGCAAAAGTCCTGAGCTGGAGAAAAAATGAGAGAAAATTACACAATTAGGAATATGCTTTCCTAAACCTAAACCTCAAATATCCTCATTAATTTGCTCTAGTGCTTCCAGAAACCTCTGGTTGAAACTGTTCTTATTCAAAACAGTTCTTATTCAATATTTTTCAGTTTTATGTCATACTATGTTATGGGCAAAAGACAGTTACATGTGTGCCAGTCCCTCTCAGGAAAAGAAATAACGCAAATACCTTTTTTTCTTCTGCCTCCCTCATGGCCTTCAGCAGTTCGGCTTCTTTTACCCTGTTGTCGTGAAGGAGCTTGGCTATCTCTTCATAACACTTCTCACGGTCCTGATCATTGTGCCTTAGTTTGTGCAACGCCTGCAGCCTCCAGTCGATCTCAGTGCATTTCTGCTCTGCTTTGGCTAAATTTTCTTCAGCTACCTAACAAAACATCTTTCTTACCAGGAATCCATTCACTTTATTTCAAGTACACAGCCTCACATACAGATGAGGGAAGATCTTTTTCTGTCAAATTGAAGCGTCCTCCAGTATCACTGCCAGATGTCCCTAGCAGGAAACTGCACCTGCACTGCCAATCCCCAATTCATCACAGCAAGCTGCCTCATCTGACAGGGTTGTCTTCTGCTTCTTTTACATCCTTGATATTCTTTCTCTCACCCACGGCCTTTTAAATGAGACATAAGCCCACTCCATGATTTTGGGGATTTTGCTTTCCTACCATGGATTACATATCGTTTCCAGGTGCTCTTAACATAAGAGCGATACCTGAATGCCAATACTTCCACCCACATCCATCTGCTTCCAAAAATTGAAGGCTGTTTACAAAAATTCAGACCCATATGTTTATTTCTAGACAAAATATAAATGCAGATGCCAAGCATATGGGTAGTGGGTTAGCTGCAACTATTTTTCCAACTGTGCAGTTACAAGTTCTGAGCTTGAAAATCTGAACAATTCCTAATGTCAAGCCATACACATTCATTACTGTGATCAGGAAGACAGCTTCTACAGTTGAATTTCTTGCCAAGTACTATCAACTGAAAGTTCCTTTGTGGCTTACTTTTGTTTTACTGTGGTTACAAATAAAACATGTTCCTTAACAGGAAGAACTTATTCTGAAGAGCACTTTTGAGTCTTATATTCCTTTTAAGTTCTGGAAAGTGAAGGAAAATTAATATTCATGGTGGTCCTAGAGAATTTCAGTATTATATAGCTGCTTGGACACTTCAGTCAGTTTTGAATATGTCCAAACTTTTAGCATGCCATCATGATCTATTAATACAGGTAACTAGAAACTAGATTTCCTTCAAAATATTTTCACATTAACTTGTACTAGCTAATTGCAATTAAAATGCTATTAACTAGTACCACTTGTACTAGTTAACATATTAACTTCCCCAAACACATGTTAAAATCCAACCGTCTTACCATCTGAGCTTTCTGTTTTTCTTCTCGATCTGTTTCCATCAGTCTCTGAACAATGTGATCTTCGAGATCCGCCTTCCTTCGATTGGCATCTATCTCTTCTTTCATTTCCTGTGTCGAGCTCTCCTGATCTTTGATAAGATGCTGCCAAGCACACCAGCATAAATTATTGTTGCAGAGCTACTAACCAACTTTTGTAATTCTCTCTAAATATTTATTAAAACTTCATTAAACTAGTATTTGAATATATCCACACACCTCATCCCACTGCATATCATAACACACCTTAACTGTTCAAGAAAGTGATATTCCCTGCTGTTTTACCCACTTGGAATTACACTAAGCCTGAGTCAGCACAGTGATCTCCCAGGTTTATACTGATGTAATTCTGTTTCATGGATTACAATGGAGCATGACAGCAGAATTCCAACTTAAATCAATTAGATTAATCATGAAAATATTCTCCATTTTCATGGCGTATCTTAGCCAAAACCTCAGAATGCTTCACAAATATAAATCATGCTCCATAGCACAGGGACTTAAGATAAACACATCTGCAGATTGAATGCAGAGATGATTTGTCAAAATAGTACAAATCAGCATTCGATCTAGAAAGAGAATTTTAACTCTTAATAACTTTTCTTCACATTCATCTGGGCACATCTAGATTTTTCTGAAGAAGGCACAATCCCCTCCCAGTCCCGCTGGAATCCGTTGAGCTGTGTCAGCAGGGTACTGAAGCACAGTTAACATACACTGCCTCTCAACAGGCCTTCACAGATTGAACACAGACCCTTGTTGACAGCAGTAAAACAGTTCAGGGCATGGGCAGTGAAAGCCTGCCTGCCTGTACAGGCTCTTGTGGGCAGACATACATCCTTGGTTAGTTAAATAATTGGTACCTTTCTAGCATAAAGAGGATGGTCACTGCAGAATTAATTCCCTTAAACAGCTGGCTTTTCATGTACCGGAACACCAGTGATCCTAGCCTGGTTTGTGTTTTGTAGCCACAGTGCAGCTGGCTGTGCATTTAACAAATAAATGCTAAAAGAAATTTAGCCCAGTTATGGTCAGCACAAATTATAAAAAGTCCATGGCCAAAAGCTTTAAGCAGTCAAACATATATTACTAAGTCTTTGACTGGCAGCCTTGTCAACCATTTTTATTAACTCATGTTTAACTTAGCATTTGAACAAATACTTAATACAAAAAAATATGTATTCAAAATAAAAACCTTTAATACTGAACAATGATCTTTCTGGATTACAACATAAGGCATTTGAGAAAGGAACTGCCCCTTCCCCACAAACCATCCACTCCTTTTTGCTTAATGATGTTGCTGGCAAAGAGACATTCTTTCATCCACTACATCAATCTGTTGCACTGTTCCCTTCAGAAAATACAGATATATCTGGATACCACAGATGAAAAGGTGGGAGTTCTGGGGATGAGGAACATATTGTTATAGACTTTTTTTTTTTTTATTTACATGTTTCTCACTTCTCTCAGCCAGCTGAGTACACAGATAAAGCCTGCATCAACCAAATGATACCTGATGATAACGGGGAGGATATGGGCATTTTCTCCCAGAAAAATGGGTAACAGTGAGTACTACTACTGCTTTTATTATCAGAGGGTTTGTTTCTAAAAAGGGTATTAAAAAAGGGAAAAAAAATCACCTCAATTTTTCCTCATATAGTCTGGTTGAACGAATACAACCAAATCTGAGAACTGTATAGGAAGAACCATTAAATATAAACATCTGTCCAGTTCCCTAACAGTTACCTGTTCAAAAAGCTGTCTTTGCGATTCAAGTTCCATCTGTCGTACTTCTACATCTTGAACAGCAGCAGCTGTTTCTTGTTCTCTCATGGATGCCTTGAGGAGAAGAGAAACACATGAAAACAGTGCAAAGGAAAAAAATCTCCATTTAAAAAATAATATCCAGAAAAATGTCCAAACCCAGAAGCAGCACCCTACTCCTCAGTTCTACTTAACTTTCAGTTATATGACGAACAATGGAAAATACTGAAGATCAAAAGTACAGGGCAAGGGAAAGAGGCAAAGAGGCACAGGAATAGTTTTGCATCCAGTCACACCTTAGGGAAATGACACGCTTGATCTAGTGCTAATAATCTGTAAGATGCAGCTCCAAAGTGAACAAAAAGTCACTACATCCTGTGGAGGACAGTAGAGATAAAGTTGAAGATAAAGTGAAAGTGGCCACCTGTGCTGAGCTGCGAAAAAGAATCTGATAGTGCTGAGTCAGCCAAATGTGGTGCTGAGATGGAAGGAACGGCTCTGCAAAGACTCGGTTCATGCCCACGAGGTTCTAAAGCTCATGCTCCACTCTCTGCGTCTGCATGATGTCGTGCTTGAGCTACTAACCCTGCAGGAGCAGAGCCAGGCTTGGCCAAAGGCTGTTTCAGAGCCTCTCAATCAATGGCAGAGTTAATTTGCAACCTGAATACAGCCCACAGACAACTGTTAATTGACTAGTCCTTTAAGGAGCTCCTTACATTTTTCAACACTGTCGGTATACAGATAAATCTGGCTTTTCCCACGAGTTTTGCCAGTTAACATTGCCCTAAATTACGCATTTATCACCTCATGCTAAATACGCTTTTGGGCTCACCGAATCACAGTATATTGACTGAAATTTTGGTTCTACGTTTTTTCTCGGTTATTTTTCTGAATAAACCTTCGAGAAAAGAATTGCTTGAGCAATACTCAGCTTTTCTAGCAATTTCATCATCAAGACGTTTCAGTTCCATTTGGCGCTGATCTTGCTGGTATTTCAGAAAACGCCTTCTTGAAGCATCTAGAAATTGCAGTTCCTTTACCTTCAGTTCTCTTTTCACAGCAGCTAGTCTTCAGAGACAAAATAAATAGAAACATGGGAACTTTTATGACCTTTTATAAAAGGTCAGTAACAAAGAGCACAAGCTTGCACCACGGTTACCCATCAGTTACTAGGAGCTAATCTCTAACGTGTAAAGCTTAGGGAAGTTGCTCTCATTCTTGTCGACTGCCCAGCTTTCATTTACAAGACAAAATTAAATTCAGAGACACAGACATCCTCTAATGGCAATCTCTCCCAATTAAGCTTTGAAGCCCTGTGCTCTGTTTCTGTTGTATGTTAATAAGCACTAGTTTAGTATTGTAATGATCCAGAGCTGGAAACTATTCCTTAAAATAATTGCCAGTGTCCTGGTACCTCTTTCAGTGCAAAATTAGTCCTATGTTTATTTGCAAAATATCAAACTCTTTCAAGGAACGAAACCACAAACGCAAGAATTACTTGGCAAAGAAAATCCCACTTCTCCCTTTTTAAATAAAAACCTATGTTGTAGGTTACAGAAATTTAAGACAAGTATTACTTTTAGTTGATCTAAAAACCTATGGAGACATTGAAATTCCCCTAAACCTTCACAATCACAAAACGTATGAACTATGGAATGACTTTGGTACTGTCTCAACTCCTTACTCAGCAACTGATAAATAAAGCAGTCTTTTTTCTAAACCCACTAGAAATACAAGAACGTGTACAGTATAGCATCAGTACTCTCAGCCTGTAGATGACTCTTGTATTTGCAGTTTAAGCCTGCCCACAGTATAAGCCTGAAGTCTCAGTGTGCAAACAAAGAGCAGTTGGCTGCCCAAGAGCATTCACAATCTAAAGAGACCAAGAAAAGGCTGGGAGCTGAGACAAAAACATGAAGTGTCTTGGCCTCTGATCTGCTGTATTCCCTTGAGCATGGCAGTAATACAACCCAGATCACTTCATTCCCACACCAAAATCTGACCCACCAGACCACACTGCTTTCCCACATTTCAATTTATACGAATTAGTGGCCATTTCTCCTTTACTCATGGTTAAAAATGTAATAGCAGGATACTGTAGCCAAGCCCCTAATGTTTCTTATATTATAATACCTTTGCCTCTGTTCTGCCAGCTTCTTTTCTTCTTCCAGGAGCATTTTTCGCCTTTGCTCTTCAGCTTCTCGAAGCAATTCCTGCTTTCGATACCAAGCTTCATCTTCTGCCTTCCGCTCCTGTGCTTTAGCTTCTAACTCATGCATTAACTGTCTAAATGGAAGAAGATCACGTGTTCTTATATCACAAGTACCGAGAAATTACTTAATTACTTTGAAATCAATAACTGAAATGTGATGTCATGAGACTATGACACCTGCATGTACTGATAAAGAGAAAGATGAGAGAGAGATGAGAAAGAGTTACAGTGCTGACTTTTACAGACAACAGGGCATTTCAGACAAATGCACACATTCTTAACAAAAAATTGTTTCTAAATGTCTCTTGAAATCATGGTTCCCACTGATTTCAATTGCGAGATTGGAATTCCTGGCCCTGCAAAGTTGGATGTGGCAACGTTAACAAAAGCTGACGTTCTGACTTCTAAGCTTTCAAGTTTGAGGACTGGCAGCCCAGTATTTAGACCACAAATTTAACTTAAACACGTCAAGCCAAGTAACTATTTGAATGTTAAAGATATCTTGCCCAATTTTTTTTAAACATATTGCCTCTCTATTCTCAAGCATGTTCAACATAACAGAAAAAGGGAATTGTATCCACCTGTCCCTCCCAGTTTGACACCGTCTTCAACTTTCCCATTAAATACCTCTCTCTTAAGTATTCAATTTCATCTTGTCTGATCCTCTCCCATTCCTGAGTTTGATAATCCACAATGAACTCGGGATATTTATTAAATACAGGGTACTGTCCTTTTGTAAGTGGTATGAAGTCATCAAGCACATGTTGCGGATGGATATCTGGTGGTGTAGCCTCCATAAAATGATAAGCTTCTTTAATCACAACGTTAATGTCCAGGTTGTTACGATGATGAAAGAAATACTGTAAGAGACATGCTTCCATTTACATTCTACAAAAGATTAAGCAAGTTTTTAATATACTTATGTAGGAATAATTAGGTAAATTAGCAAGCTCTATATTCCAAACGTTGATTAAAAAAGTGATTAAGTTGGCCCTACTGATTAGTAAAGTGTCATGGGCTCAAGTGACTTGGCCCAAACGTCTTCAATTTCTAGAAGCGAACTTGGGTTCTTTTCCTTCCCTTCCAATGATCGTTGTGAAGAGATCTGGGAACCTTGGTCTGATGTAAGAGTGTAAACTGCTCAAAAAGACACTCCTACCACTGGATAGATCTCACTCAACTTTTAGCGTTTAAACATGAACCATGGAAGTTCCTCTTCTAGCAGGACTGTTCTTCCCATCAAAGATCTTCACCAAGGAAATCTTTCAGTTGGTTACTGAAAGAATGGAGCAATAATGCGGTCTGACATTTGTCAAACTGCTCACAAGCTCACAAGCACATCTTCAAGGTGGAACCCTTTGTCTACAGAGATGTTTTCATGTAAAAAATCCTCCTCCTCCCTTGTAAAGCTAAACATAAGAAAACATTTTAGCTTAACATCAGAGAACATCAAATCATATTGCCTGACTTCATAAATCTGAAAGCAAAATAATGAAACAACATGACAGAATTACTGTCTTTTGTCTCCAACACACAGAAATCAATATTAGAACTCCAAATATAAGGCAGAATTACTTTGTGGTTGATGAACCATTGCCATTTACTAAATAACTTTTAGTGGCATTAGAAAGTTTATGAAAGCTTCCAGAGACCTTGTTGCATGAAACTGCAGGAAATTGCTCCATGTTTTATTCATTTATTGTACATTTGTCAGGTCCTGGATGACGTTGTTCAGAAGTGTAACAATACATTAATATGGAACTGAAACACCTCCTTCAAAACTCCGTAACAACAGATAATGGCGTTTCACACTTCTCTGTAACTACACCTTCAAATGACAGACTACAAAAAAAAATGTTTACCTCAAAATCCTGTCTTTGATTACAGTGAAGCAATGGAGCTCTGGAACATACAATATAGGCAACAACAATCATTAGGAAGTATGAAGGATGGTTAGAGAAGATATTATCAAAGACTTTGAGCCATTCTTCTCTTGTTAGAACCTCAGAGAACAGGGTTTCTAGAAGAGGCCAGGCATAAACCTACATGATTTGGGAAAGAAAAAACAATCCATTAGTAGGATTTTAGTATTCCTTTCGCAGAAATAATTTAAAATTTTCTTGCCTTATACTAAGAGTCTATTTATTTATGAAAGAAAAAGGAACTAAAACAGAATGTTTGAAGATATGCTTTATGCCCCACTATAAACATTCAAAATGAATATGGGGTGAATATACATAATTTTCTTAATTCGCTGGATGTGTTTAGCTTTGTGAAGCTAAAATCATCCTTAATGATAAACATGTATAATTATGGTTTTGACTTACTTACAAAATTAATTCATCACACCTATGTTGAATTTAAAAAAAAATAAGAAAGTAAAAATACATTTATAATTTGGCTGGTAGATTTTCAAGCACTGTACACTTGAAAGGGAAGGATCTCTAAGAACTACAATAGCATATACATGAGATTTATGACTATGCAAAAAGAAAAGTTGCAGGCAAGCAATGATATATTCTTTATACTCCTATATCATTCACTATTATTTAATGAAAACTCCTTCAATAAAAGAATTACGTCAAAATAAAAGACTAGTGCACCACCTGTCATTTACTGCAATGACATTTCACATACAAAGGCAGGCTGAAATGTTACCTGTGAAGTCACGTTGTATTTTATGAAATGCTGAAGTAGTTCTTTGTCATGATGTGCTAAAATGTTTTCCATCATACTAAGCACATTAACTGGAGGATTGGGAAAATATTCAAACCAGTGCTGACAAAAATTAACTAAAAAAGAATCAAAACAAAACACAATCCATTGTAATCCAGAGAGGAAGACTCTTGACACCCTTAAGGTTTCTTTATAATGTCTGTGAATTTAACAGGAAGTTTTAAGCGAAGTCTATTTAAGGCATTCCTATCTCTCCTTCTCTCCTACCATTTATTCCTAAACCATTTCCACACTGCTCCTCAGCTGCACTGGCATGAGCGTGTCAGCACGCTGTGAACCAGCCTGGGGAACTAACCTGGCTCAAAGATAAAATGAAACAAGTCCGCGTGCTGTGTGACGAGGTGGTTGGGGGCAGATGGGAATACTTAAACCAGTTTTTCTGTCTCATGAAACTACAGCCTGGATCAAGTAATTTTTAACATACTAAGAATAATTTTGGTAAACTTGGGTGCTTATTCACTAACAGCATGTGTTTGCAAAGTGTGTATGGATGCTTGGCAGTACATATCTTCTGGAGATTTAGAAGCAGCTGCAACAACTAATTTAAGTGTAGCGCACTTTAATTTAGTATGTTTCTTCAGAAGACAGCCATAGAGAGTGTTCAGCCAAAATGTCTAATTTTGAGGTACCACATGTTTAGGACAGCTAAACACAGTAAAACTTTAAAAGAGATCATTCCCCTTTGACTGGGGTGGGCTTGAATACTTTTCCCATGTCTCAGATACAGATTTTAGTTATTAAATATGATGCAATTATGCAAGATACATTCATTTTTACTGATTAGACTTTACAAATGCTGTAAAACTGCTTGGTTTTGCTACAAATACTGCAAAAGGAAATCTACTATCTTGTTTTGATTTAAAAACAGGTTTTGGTTTTAAACGTACAGTGCTACATATTAATTCCTGGCAATACCTTTAAAAGAGAGTCTGGTGACATCTTAGGAAAGCTCCTCATTCATTTCACCAGGAAAAACTCTTTTGCATGGGAAAGCTTAAACATGTTGCATCATATTTGACTTCTGGAAATCGTTGCTTACCTACCTACTACTGTAGCAACAACTTCAAAGCAGATCAGCTGGTTGTTCTGGAATAATTTTACAAATGGGAATGCTAGCAAAGGAATATAAGGCGTCTCACCAAAGATAGCAGACCAGTGAGCTAGAGCTGATAAGGTCCTGTATGTAAAGGCAAGAAAAGGTGTAGAAAATGTTGGTCTCAAATCAAACAAATGCATTTTAGAACTATCATACAGTAAGACTGTAAAGTTCAAACTAGACGCAGGATTATACCAGTTATAAAAACGAAAATGCATTAGGGCACAACAATTTCATTTTAGACTTTTCCTTCTAGCTGATTCCAGGTATTGCATACGCTTCAGATCAATATATGAAAAAAAAAGTTATAATATTTAAGTAGATATAAATACACATTTTACCTCTGTAAAACTCTCAGCAGTTTCCTGCTTTTGATCGGATACTCATTCTGAATATTCACAAATGCACTGTGGGTACCCTTATCTATTAGGCTACTGAATGCTAAGTGGTTTTCAGGAAGTTGTAATAAGGAACGCCAAACAAACATCCTGTAATTAAAATGGAGACTTAGTCAAGCAGCTTCTCTTTCATAGGCCAGTAAACACACGCAAATTGATTTAGTGCAAGCATGAACATGCACAGAAACATACCTGTATTTTGCTGGATATTCACCGTATCCTTTCAACAAAGCCTGTAGACGTTTCTTGTTTAATCCACCTGGCAGTTCATTCTACAAAACAGGGAATCAATGATAAATCTAAGGATTTCTTGTTCTTCAGCTCTTTCCTTGCACAGTAGCTAAATAGTGAAGTTCTTAGCATAACATTGAAGAAAAACTATAATGTGTACAGCTACTTTATCCCAGGTATTTCAACAACAAAGATCATTCAATAGATCATTCATCTGCTGCTGAAACCAAACAGCTGCCATTGATTTCCAGCAGAAGCAGACAGACCCTGACTGACTAAATGATATATAAATAAATGATGGATACGGTTAAACAAAGAATATTTACATAAGGAATGGATTATGTTCTGATGAATGGCGCAGGAGAAAATACATGTGTGTGTGTGTGTGTGTGTGTATATATTCATATATGACTATATATATATGAGACTCAAAGACATAAAGAGAAGGCAGCACAATGATGAGGGAAGGGAAACAAATGTAACAATAATGTATCATCTAAACAATTCCAAAGAACGAAATAGCATCTAGGCAGACATGTTAGAAGTGCAGTTTGCTAGCAGGGAAGCAGATCAGATCTGGCAAATAAGCAAATGTGTCACAAGTTGCTTGAACAACTTCAGAGGCACCCAAACCTGACTGGAGGAATGGCAGCTCTGGCTGTGTCACATAATACAGGCTGAACAGCGAGCAGAAACAGTGTAAAACTCCCTTAACGCTGCTCTAACATCCAAGTGAATCAGTGCCTGAACTTAAATGGCTTTTTTTTTTTTTTTTTTCCTTTTTTGCAATGAAATTTAAATGCTGCAGTCTGGAGAACAAAACATTTGCAATTTCTTCCTACCTCTTTATTTTCAAGCGATGTGTTTGCTTGCACTTTCAGCAGTCTGGTTTGAATTTTGTTTCCTTTGGGTTTCCAAGGCCGCTCTGACCTTCCTGAAGTCACTTTCATCGTCAGCTTATTTGCCTCTGACTTGCACTTGGGCCAATCCTCCACTACTTTGAACTGGGGTGGTGGAGGCTAATATTAAATGAAAATAACTTGGTTAACATTTTGTAAGACCAAATAAATCACACTGTAATTTGATGCTAACTATTTTATATGCTATATCCTTGAGCTTGATGGCCATACCATGAAGAACAGAGCCACATGTATAACAGAAACAAATACACATGGTCTGTATACTCCTGAATATATATGCCAGAGAATTAAGCTGCCGTAATAAACTAGCAAGAAGTACTGTGAGAATGTTTATGTAGCTTTCAAACATCAAATCAGACATCATACTATTTCCTTGTTTAGTAAACACTACAGTACAATTGGGATAGCATAAATGTGTACCAGGTAGCGTTCTGGTTATTTATTTTAGTCTGTTTCTCAATGTTACTAAAATACTTTGCATTTCTATAGCACCTGTTAGAAGGAACACAAAAGACCTTTACGAACTTAAATTAATCATCAGTGTCAGGTAGGCATTAATTCAATTTTGGAGATTGGGAAAGCAAGGAACAAAGTGGATATCCCAGTTCATGTCAACCCGGCAGCAAAAGTGCAAATGGAATGCATGTGTGACATCTTTACACATCCTTCCTCAGCTCCAACTCCTTCATTATCCGAAGCTGGTTACTGTTTACTTCAAAGACGTGGTGATTAAAGATACATGGAATTCTGGATTTAGAAACCTGACTCCCATTAATAAATTACTTTAATAAAATAAGGACTGGTATTTAGAATGTTTGTTATTTAGGAAGGATTAGGAGTATGATTGTGCCATAATGATGGATGCTGGTATCCAATAACACAGCAAGAAGAACAAAATCACAGTAACAAAAAGACCATTCATGCCTACAGTTTAAGAGAGCGTTAGTTGCAAGGCATTTCCTGGTAGGAAATGGAACAGAAGCAGCACAATTGTGCTGCTTCCATCTCCCCCCAAATGTCATAAAGTAAAATTGGTCCATATAAATCCCTGTAGAAAGAAATGCCATCTCCCCCTCCTCCCAAAACCAGAAACACAATGATGCACTTTGAAAACATCACATTACCTGACCGGCTGGAATAACAATGCAGGGAACCCAACAAACCACTTTTTCTGTATTTGTAGTGTTAAATATGACACTGCCACACTTCTAAGCCAATGATACATCAGCAAACTACTGCTGATACAAAAGGTACGTGGACAAGTGTCATCTTTAATAGGATTTACTGCAGTTATGAGAAATGTAAAACACCGTACCTTGTTTGCTTCCTGAGTCAAAGCTTGGACACTGTATAAATTGACACTACCATTTTCCATTACTGATGCAATATACCGGCCGTTGGGGCTAATCGCTGCTGTGCTAATTCCTTCTTCGTGACTCCCAATGGCAAAAAGCAGTTTGCATGTTTCTATATTGATAAATCGCATAATATTATCTTGACTTAACACTCCAAGGACCTATAAGTTAAAAGGATTCATCAGTAATGCCATCATTGTAAACCAAAGAGGAATACCAAAGCAATACCAAATTAAGGACTGACATTCCTTTAAACTACAAGAGCAATTGAACGAACGTTCAGCACAGTAGCTTTCCCCTTGTATGGTACATCTCCCCAGTGTCCCCAAAAAGCCCTTAAAGTACTTGTGTTGACTCAAGTAACCAAATATCCCCCCTCAAGTTTTTATTTATTTTTTAAAAACTGACCTGATTGGAGCCCCCATCAAAATTGTCCGGGAGGAATTCCAGATGGCGAACAGCTCGTACTTTTGTAGGCATCTGGATTATTTTTATCAGCTGCTTTGATTCTAAACACCATAAGTGAAGATGATTTGATTTTCCACCAGCTACAAAAATCCGGCCATCTCTGGATCACAGAGGAGGCAAAGTTTCTCAGTACTCATCAGAATACTAGAATTTAAGTGAGTATTAGCTACAGAGATCATACATTTCTTTCTATGCCCTCAAATCACTTGAGAATCTGTCATTATTCCTGTCACATTATCCTGAGAGAACAAAATAGCTCCTAAATAATAAAATTGCTTTTGTAATAGATTAACTTTATTTTAGCCGTCATTAAATTAAATTACTTTATTTCAACTACTATGGGACTATAATAAAAACTGCTATTGATCCTTGCTGCAAGCGTCAGTCGTAGCAGATTTCAAAAGCTTATCATAGCATATAGCTCAATACTTCCATAAAACATGATAAATAACAGAAGAAAAGCTGTTTTAAAAGTACAGTTTTTGCAGTTTGCCTTTAGAATGTTTAAAATAGCAATTTACCTGGTAACTGCAAAGCTCTTATAAAGTAACGTAGAACCTTCTACTGGAGTTGGCAATTGGTATTTACAGTGCAGAGTATCAAATTCCCATGCAAAAACAGAATTGTCTTTGAAACAGCTGAGGATGGTGTTACTCAATGGAAGGAAAAAAACCTGAGAGAATATGAAAAAAAAATGGAATGGCATTGTCAAGGAAGTACCCTTTACTTTGGGCCAAAGTGAATGGCAGAATAAAACAGAGCAAGAAACCATGGATATTTTGGTAACCGTGTAATGCAGCTGCAGTGCAAGGCTTTGACACCACAAACAGTGGGATCCTTTCTCCTGTAACAGACAAGCCTGGCATGCTCTCCCTTGTGCTGGTTCAGAACTTGTCGCACCTTTTGCTAAGCCAGTTTAACTCACCAAAATGACACAAATCTTTACCTGGGTTATTTTTGTGACTGTCTTACGGAGGGTTCTGATGAATGCCAGAGAGGGTATAATATAGATGCTGGGAAAATGCACCCAGCAGTGGCAAAGGATGGGAGTCAGGAGCCAGAACTGCTCACTGAGCACTGGAGGGTTTTGAATAGCTTGCTGTACCTTCTACAAACTTCAACTTTCAACAGCTTGCAAATGTATTCTATGAAGCACTTACCTTCAGACTTAAGCTCCTTGATTTTACATACAATTATTAAGTGTTAGAAATAATGCAGAAAATTTAGCAGTGTATTCTGCAACTATGAAATGCAGTTTGCCATGAAAGAAAATCAAAAAGCTTGTAAATATATATTTTTATTATTCTGAACAGGTGTATTGCTTATGTGTAATTGCTTTTGATAAAAAAAATGATTTTTTACATGTTGGGATGTCATCAGATACATGCTTGCTTAATGACAAATTACTGGCCTAGGCAGAGGTTCTGCTTTAGCACATGCAGCTTCAGCCAATTCCCTATAGCTATAATTTTGAAGGTTAAATTCAAAGTGTTTTTGGCTATTTGTTCGTTGAGGGACTGACTACCTGAAGGGTTCACTAGCTGACATTCACAGTCAGTGCCAAGAAATTCAGAGTTTTGGTCCAAATTGTTTCTCTGGGCCTTGAAATCTGGATAAATGGGACAGGATTCATGTTGCTGAATGTCAGTGACTGAAAGTTAGATGTTCAGCCCAATTCAGTCACTTGGCAGTGAGCAGAAGTTACCTGTGAGGAAAAAGTCACCTCACTTACCACAGTAATTTCTGTTCAGACAGACTGAGCTGCCTGTTCTCCCTCAGGGACTGAGGAAGCCTAGACAACGCAATGAGAACAAATGCCTATCGTGCAGATGGATGAAGTTAAGCAACGTGATTTCCACCTTTTCTTACTTCCTATTATCAAAAAAGTCTGTTGCTCCTTCCAACAGTAAATGAAGCCCTAGGAAGAGTTTAAAGTTGCTATTTAAGTTCTGGCAAGCTGGAGTAATGAGCAGTTCCTCATTTTCTGCTTTGTCCTAGAAAAATACCACAAGCTGGTCACACGCAGCTGCTGAATGAGCAGCAACGCTTTGACAACGGTCATTACAGATGTTTTTTTCTTTAGCTTTTCTTCCTCGTTTGTCTTTTTTTTTTTCCACCTGCCATTCTTAGAGCATGCAACTCTGCCTCTGTCATTTTAACTTATCTTTGCCCCATACCAGATGAACAGAAGGTGTGTTTTGGAGTGCAAACTGGGATTGAATAAAAGGGTACCACACAGAACTCTACAGATTGGTGTGAAATCAACTAGGAAGCAGGAGTCCAACTTTGGACAAGGAGTGTCATGGCTGTGTCTAATAATAAATCAGATCTTTAATAACGCACTTATCTGTATATCTGGAATCATGGCATACGAGTAAACAGCATTATCTCTGTTCTAAAATGAAATCCAGATAAAACAGATTACTCGCATGAAGTCCTATCAGAAATGGTAGAGCCAAACCATCACAACATACCCTTGTAAAAAGTCTCTCTCCCTCTATCTTATAAGCCCCCGATCTTGTAAACTAAAGAAGTGCAGCCTTCTTGGGAGGGAAGACATGATAATTATTTTCGTGATGTGCAATAAAGAGCTGCTTTAATAAAGCACCTAAAAATGTACACCCGATCTCCCCCAGTAATTGCCAGGTGACTATTTCAGGCTAGCAAAATTCCTTCCTGACCTAGTACACGGTGAAAGCACTCAAATGAGGATCCTTGTTCTCCGCAAAATCAGCATAGCTTTTCAGTGACCAGTCTGATGAGAACTTCGGTTTGAAGTGGTATGTGTAAGACAGCTCACTGCAGGGCAGCACGTGTGCAAGCCATGCTCAGGCACTGCTGTGGTGCTTTCTGCAGTACCAATGCCCAAGCCTGACGTCTGGTGGCGCAAGCAGACCTATTTAAAGCAGCGTAACACGATGGAAGACCTATTTAAACCACTCCCTGACACAAACGTGCTCTTTCTCCTCCCCTGTGTTGTTCCAGTATTAGCGCACAGCAAACCAAACCAAAGAAACCACGAGGCTAAAATGCAGCAATTTCTTTTTGCTGAGTTACTTCTCAGCTTGTTTGCTCCTACATTCAGTGCTTAGTGTGCACAGGAGGAAGAGAAGCTTTGGAATAAGCAGCTGAATGGGGTAGGTGGTGGTGACTAAGTTACCATCATCACCCCCAAACTGTTTTTTGAACAACACCCTTCGAATCACAAATTCGTTCAGGTTGGAACTGATCTCTGAAGGTCATCTGAGCCCATCCCCAGGTGAAAGAAAGGCCAACTTCCAGGTTAGATTGGGTTGGTCACAGTCATAGCCAACCATGTTCTGAGTAAAGATACTCATCTGTTCCTTTCATGTTCCCAGCAGATTTCTGCAACTGCTGACCACCCACTGGTCTTGGTGGTGTGACTGGGTAATAGTCAAAGAGATACACCCAAGGAATGCAGGAAAGATTCTGCTGAATTTTTAAAAGTATCACAGTCATAGAATATCCTGACTTGGAAGGGACTGACAGGGGTCATTGAGTCCAACTCCTGGCTCCACACAGGACGACCCAAAATCAGACCATGTGTCTTGAGGGCGTTGTCCAAAGACTTCTTGAACTCCATCAGGCTCAGTGCCATGACCACTGCCCTGGGGAGCCTGTCCCAGTGCCCGACCACCTCTGGGTGCAGAACCTTTCCCTAACCCCCAGCCTGACCCTCCCCTGTCCCAGCTCCATGCCGTTCGCTCGGGTCCTGTCGCTGTCCCCAGAGAGCAGAGCTCAGTGCCTGCCCCTCCGCTCCCCTCGTGAGGGAGCTGCAGGCCGCCATGAGGCCTCCCCTCAGCCTGCTCTGCGCTGGGCTGAACAAACCCAGGGACCTCACACGTCTTGCTCTCTATTTTCAAGTACTGTGATTTTAGCATGTGGTATTACTCCTGCTGAGGTATGTTTGTTTGCCCTTTAGCAGTTGTTCTTTACTCACTTTCTGTATACCCACAGAATGACGAACGTTCAGCTTTCTTTTCCTTTGAAAGGTGTCCAAGTCCCAGAGCTGCGCTGTATCAGTGGAGGTAGTGATGGCATACCGGCCTGAGCCATTGACCGAGATGGATGACACTGAAGAATCATGTCCTCTCATCCAGCTAACTAGCTCCTTGGTTTCTGCGGGAGTTAATGGGAAAATAGAGAAAGAAATAAAAGATATGAAAGTCATTCAAAGTGCAACGACTGTTATACTCTTCATTCCAGCACTATGTTGTGAAAGACTTTTAAACACACCTGGTGTATGGCCATTTACCATCACAATCCAACAAACAAGAAACAAACGTACCAGTCTTCATATTATTAGTACACCACAGATAAACATAACCTTTTCATCTCTACATAACAGGTTTAAGTAACAGATTTCATAAATTATTCTCAGTTCTACAGAGAAATCCAACCTGCACAGGCTTGTTTAATTTAGCCTAAGAATCAATCGTAAGAAATCATGAACGTTAAGATCAGGTAAATTCAGCATGCCTCGTGGGCAGATTATCTGATGTGAACACCGGCAGAAATATCTAGAAGTTGAATATTCAGAAGGCTGAACGTTCTAGTTAGGATTCTCCACTTGTTTTGACTTGTGGACGATCCGTGTGAATGATTACGCAGCTATTTACAGGTGCAAGGAAAAAAAGGTTTAATGACAATGGGCAATGCCTATAGAAAAGTACAGTCAGAAAGCAACACCTCATTAACTCTTTTAGAGTCCAAAACATTTTTCTGCTGTGCTCTGCATGCTGAGGAAATAGCTCTCTGACTACATTGTCTCCCACTGGTGACTGCGTGACCACTAATCCTTCCTCAGCAACTCAACTGCAGCTGTGGCAATCAGACGACGCACACGGGGCAGTCTGCCCGACTGCCCGCGGGGTGCTTCCGGCTGACCAACTGCTACGGCATCAAGGGTGGGAAGTGGCTGTAACGCAGCCTGTAAAGCCCAACAGCCAAACTTTCTGCTGGGCTTACAGAGAGTTGAGTGTTCAAAGCTGTTGTCACACATGGGATTACAGAGAAGGGCTTCTGAAGTAGGGGATGGAGCCCGCTATTATCAAACACACCTCTAAGGGTAGCTCACCCAACGGCGACTTACGTGAAGATCACTTGCATTTTGAAACATTCTTCAGTATGATTTGGTATCTGGAAACAGAGCCATTAAAACATGCAGGACTGTGGGATAATTATATTTCTCTTAAGTGCATCCAAAAACTATGGTTGGTCTTACCGTGGTTGAAAGGAAAAGCCGGGAGGATTTCAGACCTTATCTCCCACTCCTCCTTTATTTTGGGAAACATTGCTACTTGAAAAACTGCACTAATAATATCAGACTCGAACCACTCAACTTGCAGGTACGTGACTCCTACGGCTTTTTAAAAAGACTTAAATCCAGACGCTATGAAATATTACAATTTTGATAGGTTAAGTTAGGAACAATGCCCTACACCATTTAATTTCTAATCAAGTCAGAGGCACACAGCTAGCCTGCGAGGTTCATTTTAGACATTGTTTTTGAATAACAATACAGATCTGCTGGCTTTCTCAATACAACTGACAATTCTTTTAGTATATAAGCTTACTTTGTTTACAGATTTTACTGTAAACATACTTTACAACTGGTTCAGTTGCAAACTAACATATTGTTGACTGATTTTGCTTTGATTTTATACAGAATACCTTGTTTTAATATCTATCTATCTATCTATCTATATATAGATTTGTGTTAAAAAGGTAAAATATATAACTCTGATCCTGTGCCAGCCTTCAGTTAAACAGATGCCCGTGTGACTCAGTAGGAAAAGGAAGCTCTGACAAAGTGGAGGGTTTATTTACCCCCAGGGACCATAACCCATACAGGCCTCACAGGTCTCAACTTGTGTCTTTTTTTGTTTTCTGGGGGGTGGTGGTGGTGGTAAGAACACAAGGCATGAGATGCATAACAGACTTCAATCAATTTACAAAAAAAATGAGATTGAAACTAAAATTATAAAGGCTTTCATAACTATCCAGATAATAAACCTTTACATTTCTCCTTACCTGTATCAAAGCACTTAATAGAACAGTCTGCCAAAGCCACCAGGAATTCTGTCTTTCTGCGGAGATTAAATGCCAAAGCAGTGCACGCCTGCATTGTTCGCTGAACAAGGCTGAACCTATTTAAAAATGCACGGCCTCGTGTTAGCAAACTTGGGGTCATTATGTCAAGTGAAGTAATAACTTAAACAATTTCAACTTATTTCACTAAGAAACAAATTAACTTAAAGGGATCAAAGAAATCATACCTAATTATAACAAATACAACAATCAGTGCTAATATGGTAAAATTTAGTAGTGTAACACTGAGAAGACATTAATGTACTTCTGCAAAATGACAAATACCAGGACTAATTTGTTGCAATTCATGACTCGTGTTATTAATTGATCAGTACTGCTCATAGAACAACTTCATTGTAAGTCTTTAATCATTGAAGATCTATGAAACTGCTGGTTGTTCAGTTTACAAATACAACCCTCTTACCTTTTTGGAACAGCAACACGAATAAAATAGTACACAGGGAACCTACATCAGACACTGGCTGGCAGCTTCAGCTCTGAACAAACCTCCTTCTATCTCCACAGCCATGGAAACCTGAGGTTAAAACCAGACCTGTGGCACAGTGGGAGGCAGGTTCCATGTCCCCGAGTGATACAGACAGCAGGATAATTACAATGTCTAGATGTATTCTTACCTGTTCCCCTTCAGGTCAAAAACATATATATTGCCTTGGTGGTCTCCAGCAAGGAGGGAATCTCCAGAACTGTCAAATGCCACATTCAGAAACCGTATTGTCTTTGAAGGAGATCCTGGGGCACTATGAGTTATGTTCACTATAACTCTGTGAAGAAAGCAAGCAAAACAACTTTGTTTGGAATTGTTTTATAAACTTTCATTTTTCCAAGTCCTAGGATTTAAAGATTCCTAGATTATGGTTTTAGAATTCTAATTATTCATGGTGTTCTATGAGAGATCTTCCATAAAAAAACACATTTTTAATACAAAAATATAGTAAACAGAGGAAGTCATTCACTACGTTGGAAGGTAGTTATAGTCAGGAGATGTTACAGAAAGCAGGCAGGGGGAAATTCACCATTCATGGTCCTTTACGTGGCTCCCAGTTAACTGATTTTCAATTATATTATTGAGTAACAGTAACTTGTATGCTGGCGTATCATCCACCAAACTATGTGAGAGCCCAGTTCAGTGCTCAGCAAGGAACCTGCCTCTTTGTTGTCACTGAAAAAACAAGCTAGAGAAAACTGAAAAGCTGTGAATTACTGTAAAAGAAAAACAAAACCAAAAAAACTTGGATTAGATGTAGAGAAGCTGGGGGGTAAGGGAATCCATTTTAACACCACTTCTTTCCAGAGTCTTCACAAGCACAAGGCAAGCCATTTTTATCGTCGTTTATCTGAGATATTACAGAGCAAAAGCTATTGCTTTCTCACGTTCCCTCCTTGCGTCACACCGTTAGCATAAAATGAAGCCAGATGCAGAACTGAACCTCACGTGCAGAATGAGCCAGAAATTGATGTGTTTTTTCTCCAGGAAGCAGCACAGTAAGATTTGGGAGGCCTGCTGCTCCTGGATTTCTTGGATAATGCTGGGAAAATCAATTGTTTTGGGAGGCGGATTAAGGACTGCACGGCCCTTACACAACACTGTGGCCATGCCAATGCAAAGTCCTGGTATCTACCTGTTGTCAGGAGAGTAGAATACGTAAGCCAGCACCTCCACGCAACTGCTGGTGTGTGCACAAAGTGAGAGTGAACACCAGAAGGGCCATGCTGCTATCACACAGACTAGAGATAAAACCAATTGTACTTTGTCTTGCTATGCCCATTGTTTTCAGGAATAAAGGGGAAGGGCCATAAAAATGAAATTAGACAGATAATAAGCTATTTAAATTAACAGTGTGTGATAAATTAGTGTGTTTAGCATCATAAAAATACGAAGTGTGACTTCTGATTCTAAAACACACTGAAGTGAGAGGACTTATCAGGGTAGTTACAGCATCTCCAGGCCTTCCTCAACACCGTTTGCTGCCTTTCAAAAGTTCCTTTGCTACCAAATTAACTTAGGAGGATACAGGGATTGGTTCATGGAGCTGCACCCAGATTTCCCATGTCAAACACAACACAGGTACACAAAAATAGTGTTCTTACTGAGGTTTGAGCTGGACAGTTTTTCACATACTTTTTAACTAAACTCTCATGGGAATTTGCCCTTGGTATTTAAGGCCATTAAAAATAAAAAACAAACAAACAAACAAACAAAACAAATTCAGGACAATTCTGATATTCACAAGCTCCAAATAAGCTATTTTGAGCATTCAAACTCAAATAAACTAAGCTATTTCAGCATGCGTAACTGCTGCACCATTACAGATATTCAGCCTTTGGAATAAATTACTTGTAACCCTCACATCTAAACCTGTCTCTGAGGCCAGCACCTCAACACCCGTGTACTTGTATTTAGCACTTCAGTGACGTACACAGTGACGTTCTGTAGCAGTGATAAGATCTGAAAGATCACACGGCCAACTACACACGTCACACTCCTGGTTACACAGAGGTTAAGGTGGAATAACAGAATTATTAGGGTTGGAAAAGCCCTCCAAGAAATCTGGTCCAACCATCCCCATACCACCGACGTCACCCACTAAAACCATGTCCCCAAGCACCACGTCCAACCTTTCCTTGAACACCCCCAGGGACAGTGACGCCAGCACCTCCCTGGGCAACCCGTCCCAGTGCCTGACTGCTCTTGCTGAGAAGAAATGTCTCCTCATTTCCAACCTGAACCTCCCCTAGCACAACTTGAGGCCATTCCCTCTAGTCCTATCCCTAGTTACCTGTGAGAAGAGGCCGACCCCCAGCTCCCCACAGCTTTTTTAAGGCAGCTGCAGAGAGCAATGAGGTCTCCCCTGAGCCTCCTCTTCCCCAGACCAAACACCCCCAGTGCCCTCAGCCGCTCCTCACAGGACTTGTGCTCCAGGCCCCTCACCAGCTTTGTTGCCCTTCTCTGGACACGCTCCAGGGCCTCGATGTCCTTCTGGTACTGAGGGGCCCAAAACTGAACACAGCACTTGAGGTGCGGCCTCACCAGAGCTAGGTGTATGGGAATGATCCCTGGTCCTGCTGGTGGAACACTTCCAGTATAAACTACGGTGTTGCTAAATACCTAATTAACGAGGTGAGGCACTGCTCATAGCGCCGTTACACTGATACAGGGACAGGTGGAGTCCTGCAAAGTTATTTCTCCTGTTTTAACGTCCAGGGAGGGAGCTGGGTGCTGGATCACAAAACCAGGGAATAATTCAGGGAGAATTCAGGAGGGATTCAGGACAGTTCGGGAGAAATTCAGGAAGAATTCAGGGGTAGTTCAGGAGGGATTCGGGGAGATTTAAAGGGAAATGTTCCCCTCTGGGGGCCCCTCACCGCGCACAACCAACCTACAGGACAGAGGGGCCGCCCAGACCAGGCCTGGACGCCTGCAGCTCCCCCGCCAGGCCTCCTGCCTGCCTTCAGAGCGACTTCATGTAATTTAATTTAATTTAACTTAATTAAACTTAACTCCACCCCCCCCACGACCCACCGGGGAGCCGTCCCCCGGCGCTGCCCTCAGCCTGGCACCCCCCCCGGCCCCCTCAGCCCCCCTCAGCCCGCCCAGGGCAGCCCCAGCGGCCGTTACCCGCCGCCGCCCGCCGCCGGGCCGGACCCGCGGGCCCACAGCGGGCCCTGGCTGCGGCCGCCCAGCTCCCGGCTCGGCATCCTCCGGGCTCCCCGAAACGGCCGCCAAACGGGGGAGGGGAGGCCGCGCGCATGGTACGGCCCGCCCCCGCTTTGTTGATAGGGGGAAATGGGAACCAGGAGGGTCACCCCCCCCCCTCTGATAGGATACGATGGAACAGCCCCTGCCCGGCGACCGCGGGGCTTGCTGGGAGATGTAGTTTCCGCGCGGCGGGTGTCACCTGGCAACGGGGCGGGGCGGGGCGGGGCGGGGCGGGGCCGGAAGCGGCGGCGGCGCGGCCGAATTCGGCGGCGCCACGTCGGGCTCGGGGCCTTCCCCCGGCTCCTTCCTCCCTCCTCCGCCGGCTCCGGGCGCTGTGCGAGCTGCGGCGCGGCCCCGCCGCTCCCCGCCCGTCCCTTCCTTCAGCGGCCGGTTCCTTCAGCGAGGCCTCGGCGCCATGTCGGACTTGGGGGACTGGTTCCGGAGCATCCCGCTGATCACCCGCTACTGGTTCGCCGGCTCCATCGCGGTGCCGCTGGTCGGCAAGCTGGGCCTCGTCAGCCCCGTCTACCTCTTCCTGTGGCCCGATGCGTTCATCAACCGCTTCCAGGTACGGGCCGCACTACGGCTCCCGGCGTGCCTTGCGGCGCTCCCCCATAGAAAGCACGGGCTGCGGCGCGCGAGGCATGCTGGGAGTTGTAGTGCGGGGCGGGGGGGGGCTGCAAGCCTGGGCTTGGCCCCTCAGAGGCCGCTCTGTGAGGGCGAAGCGCCCCGGGACGGCCCCAGGCACCGACCCGGCCCTTCCCCGGCGTGAGGAGGGGCCGAGCCCTCCTGCACCAGCCTGTGCTGGGGTTGGCCCCCGCCCTGCAGCCCCCAAGGTGACACGGGCTGGGTGCTCAGCCCCGCGGGGCTCTTGAGAGGCAGAAAAAGAGAAGGGGACGTGCCCCTTTTTGAGCTGTGTCGTTCTTCAGACATCTGAGCCTCCTTCCTCGACTCCTGTAATCAGAAATGCCGTGGCAGTAGCTGCAGATGACGTGCTTGGCCCCTGTCACACCGCGGTGGGCGAGCAGGCAGGCACGCAAGTACCCCCAGAACGAGCTGGGTCTGGGGATACCTGGGCAAATTCTGTCCATAAAACATCTTTTTCATGGCTCTTACCTTTTTATGCTCATGTTCTGAACACAAAAGGTCATGTCTGGGGATTGTCAGTCTGGATATAGCTGACGTAAATTAGCTGCTGGAGTCCTGGAGCTTCAGGACAACGGTGTTCCTCTGTGTTAGAAATGCTGCGGCTGATCACAAGGCAGACGTGGTCTTTTCTTCTGCTAGGGGGTCACAGGGTCATTGTTTTGGTACACAGATGTCTGGGAGGATTATCCCCTGGTTGAACTGAAAATGAAAGTGAAGGAGGCGAAGATCGCCCATCTTTTAAGTTTGTATGTGCTCGTTACATCACTAGTAAACAGACTGAGTGAACAAGAAAGAAAGACAGCTTGCTCTCTGTTTGCTTCATATGCTTTCCCCAAAATGTAATAGCTCAAGTGGCTGTGTCTTCTTTAGTTCTGTTAATCCTTCTGGAACTGTGATGCTCAGGAGCCCAAAATGCTATTTGGAAATGCTGCCCCTTCAGTATCGAGCTCATTCTTAAATGGCCAGACATTTTCTATCCTGGCTACGTGCTGCCATTCACTGTGCATAATATCGATGACTGAGAGACTCTAAAGCAGGTGCAAGAAGCTCAGAGTAGCTTGTGCTGTCTGAAAATGTAGGCTGAAGGCTGTTTGTGAGATCCTGCCTCCAACAGGTTAGAGTGGATTCTGTACAGATGCATTTACACCAGGCCAGCATCCTTGCAAGCAGACCTCTTTTGCACTGCAATAAAGACTCAATACTGTGAAGATGTGATGGAAGTGCCCTGGAAAGTTGTGACTTCAGCTGTAGTCTTAACAGCTTTGCTCATCAGATTAAAAGCAACTGTAGAGGCTGCGGAATCAGCAGTAATTGATACCTGAGCTATCTTTAAAATTGATACATGAGCTATCTTTAAAATTTTCCAATTAATTGGTAGTGAGGGAGAACAAGAAAGCTGTGCATCTGAACACATTCTGCAACTTATAAACATTCTCTTTTGTTCTGGACAGATCTGGCGGCCGATAACTGCAACTTTCTTCTTCCCCGTGGGACCCGGAACAGGCTTTCTCTACTTGGTGAATTTGTATTTCCTGTACCAGTATTCGTCACGATTAGAAACAGGTATGTTGTCCATCAAGGTGCGTGCACGTGGTAAACTCTGCCCGGAGTTGATAGAGACCAAGCATTGCCAAACAGAGCTTCTGTTGGGACTGTGGCGATGGGACAGTGACAGATTTGGACACAACTGGGAGGAAGATGGCTCATCTGTGTGCCCACTTGTGTCAGTCAAAGGGAAAACTGCTCTGAAAAATGATTTTGTGTGGCTGCCTCTTTGCCTGTGGCAGAGAACTTGTTCATTTAGGACCTGAACCTGATATTTTCTTTCAATAGGAAGGCGTGGTGCTTCTAGTCATTGATTTCAGGAAACAAGTGAGAGAGATAAGACAGCTTTACTTACTTTTTTTCTTGTATCTTATGTCCTTTAACATCAAAGTATGGTAGAGCATGTGTAATTTGTAATCCCAGCTTTTCCTTTTATTTTAAAGGCAACGGTGCTTAGTTCTGTTCTTCTGTAGGACATGCTGAATTGGGAGAGACCTTTGTACAAGCGAAGCGTAACCTCCTGTCAAATAGGAATGTGAAAATGTTAAGGAACTAGTTGGATTTCTATCTAGGGGGAAAATTGAGAGTAGAAGGCAGGAGATCAGATAATGGAAAATAATCGTTCTCATTTTTCTTGAAAAGAGGTTGTTATTACGAGGTAGCTTCAAATGAGATTATTTTTTGTATCGCACAGTTCATTAAAGCTAGCAAAAATTATTTCAAATCAAATAAATAATGGAAGCATTTCGGAAGCCAAACTCCTTCTGGAAGCCTTTATGAACAGTAACTCCAGTGTAGTTCTAATGGAGCCTTAGAACTGGTGGTGTGAGTGGAAACGGAGGAAATTTGGGAACCCCTGTGTGTGGAGAAGAGGTCCCCTGTCCACCTGTCTTCCAGAGAGCCTTGTGGGATCCCTTTTTTAAGTCATAAGTTGAGTAACAGGGAAATGGAGGAGCATGCCCATTGCATTTGGTTGTTTCTCAACAAAAGCATGCGGCAGTTCGGTAACTAAAACCAGCTCCTCCTCCTCCTGAAGCCTTTTGGTGTAAAAGGTTATAAACACATCCATGTGAGTAATGGCAGTTATGACATTCTACTGTGCAAAGCTATACGAAATAAGAATTCTTCATTAATATATGAAATCACTGCTTATACTAAAAAATACTGCAGTTGTCTCTGCTGTGGCAGAAGTCTCATGGAAGGGAGTCAAGTCTTTTGACAGCGGACTTACGTTCCTGCCATAAACATCTGGATTTTGAAACTGAGAAGTCAGCTGGGTTGTTGTGTGAGTCAGTGCATTTCACCTGTAATATCAAGATTAATTTTTCTTAGTGTAACCAAAGTTCTTGGTTAGGTCAGTCCTTCCTTTCTGCAAAAACTTCTCGCCTCCTTCTGTAGTTCTGAAAGTGGGAAGTTGCTGGTATGTTTAAAGGTTGAAGTCAGCACAGATCTGCCTCCTTTTATCAGTGAAAATGAGGAAGTGAAATTACTATTTTCAGGGTTGTACATGGCTTTGAGCATACGCTACTGTTGTGTTTTTATTAATTAAGGAAAGAGCTTCAGCTGTTTATGGCCTTACACTGTGGTTGTGTTTTCCTAATGAGCTGATGGCCAGCTACCTGAGTAAAATGGGATTTACATGTTTTTGGTTTGTTTCTGGTGGGGAAGAACGTAAGGAATACCACCAGGGAGACTGTAGTGGGAAGTTGACAGAGTTGAATATGCAGAATCTTGTCAGCAGAACGATGAGATTCTGAGCCCCTAACTCCGGGTGCTGGATTTGTCCTGGGCCCTGATGGATGCAGTGGGCTCCTCACTCGTGTGCTGAACTTCCTGGGAGTCTGTAGCTCACTTTTCTTAGATATTAATTGGAAGTTCAACTTAAATAGTTTGTCTTACTAGTTACTAATCTTCTAAATAATGAGAGTTTAAAAACTTATTTCTATTTCTTCATATTCTGGAGGAATTCCTCTGCTTGGAGGTTCTGCAGTGTTAGTCAGCTTCCTCTCTGTTTCATTTGTTGTATGGCAACAATAAGGAGAAAATTCCAATTGGTGGAGTTCTCCAGCTTTAAAACTTCCCAAAAGACTTCTTCAAAGTGTTTTTGCTTTTCCTGTCATGTAACTTGTGTGGCTAAACTTGAATAATAAACTTAAAACAAGATTGCCATTTTAGTTCTTTTACACAGACTGAGTCACTCCAGTTATTTTTAAAAAGCAAATGCTAAAAGCAGGTATTTTTTCTTTAGATTTCTGAAGACCAGTAAAATAGTTGTAGGAAGGCACATTGTGCTAACACCAAATAGCGTCCTTCTTTCTGGGTATTTTGATGTTTATTAGCAAGTAAATCAGCTTGTGGGTGGTGTTTTGGGTCTGTTTCAGCAGAATTCTTGGTCTTTCCTTGCCTCTGTGAGGTTATATGGAAGCTGATGGGAATCTGGCTCAAGTGCTGAGGTCTGTGCCATGGTTTGGAAGAGTCAGAGTTTATTATTTTCATGTTCACAAAGAGTCAGGGGGGTGTTTTTTAACCCTTCTCTCTGCCAGGTCATAAACTCAACAGGGCATCAAAAGATAACTTCATTTTCTGTGAACTGCAGAATGTTATTAGGATTTTTTTTTCCACTGTCCTGAAAAACATGGACACGTTTGAAACGGGAAATTGTACAAGCAGGTCAGGTTGGAAGAAGGAAATGAGTGCGTTGTCTGTGTGTACTCTCTGTCACACCAACTTTTCTGGAGTGTAAAAACTCCGATCTCTTGATTCTGACCAGATGATGCAAAAAGGATGCAATGTGCCTAAGTAAGGAGTAGTCTTTATGTGACTTGATAAACTTGGCATCTCTCTGCTTTTGCTGTGTACGTACACTTGTTTTTTGTGGGCTTCTGACTGGCAACTTCTGAGGAGGGATTGGATCCAACTCCAATTTGAAGTCTTGTGAAGTAAAAACTACTTAGTTCCAGAGTTAGCATTGTGTGTGCACTTAATTTTTGGTCTCATAGATTGTTCTATTATAAAGCTTTTTAAAATTAAAACGTAAACATAATAAATCCCTAGTAGTAGTTAGCATAACTCTTATTATCTGAAGTGTTCTTAAACTTCTGAGGTAAAGAGGTAAAGTCTTAATTTTCTGTCAAGATTTCCTATCTTTCCTAACGATTCTTTTTATTCACAGGGGCTTTTGATGGAAGGCCAGCGGATTACATGTTCATGCTCCTGTTCAACTGGATCTGCATTGTTGTATCCTTCTGTTTATCATATCATCAAATTTTTAGAATGTTTTAGTTCTAATATTTCTGTCTGAATTATGTTGAAAGACCAGGTTTTAGCAACTAACAGTACTACAGCGTAGCAAATGTTTACTAGTAAATTTTTGTCTTCCTGGAAATGTAGTGAGTGGCTTGCAGGAACAATACTAATACGTGTGCTAACACAGGTTTGTAATTTGAGGAGTAGAGTTCTGCTTATGTAAAGCTTCCCTCGTGCTGCAAGAGCTTCTGTAATGTTCACTGCATTACTTCCAGTAGCCACTTCTGTGGCTTGCAGCGTGGGCTAGGAGTGAATTTAATGTGTTCAAGCTGCCACGTGCAAGCAGGTCTGATCTCTGCTGTTCCCTCACTGGGAATTTAGGATTACCTCATGCCTTACCTGCTAGTTACAAGTCAGCTAAGGCAGTGAAAGCGGTGCTGGGACACCTGCACTGAGCCAACTTCCTGAGTCTCATTAGGTTTCAGATACAAAACTGGGAGTTGTTGATACCAAACGGTTGTTATGCCACTCAGAGGGATCCTGACAAGCTGGAGAAGTGGGCTGGACAGGGATTTTGAAAAGGTGCAGGGGTTCATCCATGTGCATAGCTACCTGATGGGGGAGGGAGTAAAGAAGGAGCCAGAATTCTCTGGTCCTCAGAAGGACCAAGGGGCAACGGGCTCAAAATGAAACATAGAAAATTGCATTTAAATACAAGAAAGAACCTTTTTACTGTGGCACTGGTCAAAGACAGGTGAAGGCTGCCCAGAGAGGGTGTGTAATCTCCATCCCTGGAGGTGTTCCCGTTCTGTTTGTGCCACTCCGAGCCTCCTTGCAGCAATTTGCAGTGGCACAACTGGTAGAAAAAAGGGAGCAACGATAGCATGAACCACATACAGCCAGGCAAACTGCTGCGTAGAAATGCTGCCGCCTTTATCAATAGGTTAACCATCTCTGGTTACATTCCACTGCATGGAGGGAGGGAATTGTTCCTGCTAGTCCTGTTGAGCCACAGCTGTACTGGGAAAACAACATGTGTTTAGTTGTGTTAAGAAACCCAGCAGCTTCGCTGTGGTTGCAGGCTGCTGGCTGTGAGCTACGAGAGGAGTCTGATTGTGACTTGATGTTCAAACTGGTCATTTGAAAGCTTCCAGGTGCTTGTTGCATAGATGATGTAAAGAGAGAGTTGGATGCCTGAGCTGGGAAGGAGCTCGGTGCCATTTTACGTGCGTTCATGAACTGTTAAAAGCATTCTGATCATAGCAAAATTCTTCAGTAATTGTTTCTGCCCAGCAGTTACTACAGCAAGCAAACCTTCTGAGTTCCAAGACAGGAAAGTGATGTTAAAAGTCTTGAAGAAATTATTTGTTTTCTACGACCTGGTGGCAATATTAGATATTCTTGTCTGATCTGGTATTTCTTTTGTTACAAAACATTTTAGTCTTGAAAAAAAACAAACAAATAAACCACCAAAAACTAATGGAAGAAACAACCTGCTGTTATGAAAGGACTGGCTGAGTTTGTAGCTGGCCAGTTTCATCGTGGGGGGAGGCCAGTGCATCTGCCAGCTCCTGGGGTAATGACTTGAGGTGATAGTTTATGTACGTTCATCACTTCTCAGTAGCCTTTCAAGTTAAGTGTGCAAGTCTGTAGATTACTGGAGGCTTTTCATTTTTCCAGTGCCTGACTTAATACTTCCCAAGAACACTGTTTTCGTTTTAAGTGTTAAAATTAAAGGCCTTTCCGTTTGTGTTCAGTGTGTGTAGCTTTTTCTCCTTCAAGTCTATCAGGTTTTGCTGCTTTTTCCTTAATGGCAAAATGACAGATAACTGGCTTGGCCATGGACATGCAGGTAAGTGCAGTGCAGTTTTTAAAAAATGATAGTCTTCAGCTTTCTGGCTATTTAATGAGGGTCCCAGACTGTTTAATGGCTTTTTAGGCAGCACTATCTACATAAGCACAGAGCATACTTAAGGTAGGTTGGTTTAGGTTATGTCAAAATGGACTGGCTCTGTGTGTGTTGTTTCTTTTTGAGTTTGAGTAGTTTGGGTTAGCCTGGGCTGACATCACAAGCTCGTTTCTGAATCTTCCATCCATAACCTAGTTAGGGAGCCAAGGAGCGAGAAGCAGCTTTCACAGTCAGGAAATTTCTGCCTGTCACCGAAGTGGACCCAAGATTTCATCCATGTACTGTTTCCTCTAATGAATGTGGATCTGCATTCTTAGTTTTTTTATCCAAAAATGGTTCCTGGGTTCGTTAGTCTTCTCAGATTCATTCCTTTTACTTGCTGACAGAAGCTCTTTTTGTGAAAAGTGCAGCTTCAGATTCCTATCAGAACTGTGAAGTGCAAAATCCTCACAAGAATGATTAAATAGCAGTCTGAAGAATGAGTTTCAATGAGGGAGTTCTTATCTGCCCAGATGTTAAGGAGGGGTGGGAATAAAGGAAGCATTTCTTGAATACAACAGAGAATCAGATACAACTTCAGGCCTTCAGCCTGCCTCTGCCATTCTGTCCTCAGCTTATTTCTGTCCCCATCAACCCAAACCTGCACCAATATCTCTAATACTCTGTGCAAGATTATCTTAGTATTTATTAGATCATTTATCAGGCTCCTGTGGTAGACAGAAATAATGATTATCCATCTGCAGTCAGGATTGAATTCTGTTAAGGGATGTCCATAATTTTGCAGTTAATTTTTTTTTGGTGTGGGGAAGACTCCACAAAATTGTTCAAAAGAAGGCTGATGTCATGCTCTATGAATTTTAGACTGACCGTGTTGATTTTTTAACTTTATTTTTAAAAAGATAACATGGTTTCAAGTCTGCATACAAGCTACTGCTTAGAAGAGGGTCAGTTGTTTGGTACAGAAATGTATTTTTGTTAGAAGCAAAAACGCTTGTGTTGAATGAATGACTTGAAAAGTGTGATGGTAGAGTAGGACATCTGGGCCTCCTATGTCAAATACTTCAGAAACATTGTTTTTATATATATATATATATAATATTTATATTTATATATATAAATAATTTTAATGAAGAATTTAAGGTGCTTGTGTGAAGAGTCAGACTGCTGGTGAAACTTAAGGCTTGGGGAAGGCTGGATTGACTCTGGTATGCCAGCTTTAGAGTGGAGCCTGTTAATTAGAGCCACCCTTAGTCCCAGATGAGGATGTGTTTGGGTTACTGCCTTGGACTGTAAACGGAAACGATTATGGCACAAATGTTGCTGGTTGTAGGTGTGGTACCCAGCAGCTGGGAGCACTGGAATCGGCCATGGCTGCTGTTCCGCGTAGTGCAGGTTGCTTTGGAGCCCTCTGCTTTGCTCTTGTGCTGCTGTAGCTACACGGCTTCAGAGCCTGAGACACCTTTGGTGTGTCTCCACTGCTCTGTGCTGAAGCATAGACCTGTGTGTAGTAAGACCAAGAAGTTATCGTTTAGTCATGTACTCAGGTCGTAGGTATTTTTAACATGTGTTTAATCACTTTATACCTATATCAAGAATTGCACCACCGATTTTGGCTTCTGTGCTCATCTAAGCTATCATGCTGCAGCCTAATGGGGCACTGTCTTCGTTAACAAAGTGTTTTCCAGCACAGCAAGAGTATGGCCAAGGAGGTTCTCTTGTTTAGCTTTCTGATCTTGTGAGCAGATCCATGATGTGTGGTGGCAGAGATTCTGGGGCAATCTTGAAAGACTTTGCTGATATATCATGCTTCTAAATTGTTTTTGAACTTTCTAGCCCCTCGCTGTTTAAGTTTCTCAGACTTCTGTGAATGTTATGGTGACTTTTTCCCTTTTTTTTTAATGTTGCAGTTGCTGATGATTCCACTCATCATGTCAGTACTTTACGTATGGGCCCAGCTGAACAGAGACATGATTGTATCGTTTTGGTTTGGAACAAGATTTAAGGTAAGTAGAATAGGTTGTTGGAAAGGTTTTTGCCTGGAAGATGCATGTGAAGGGTTTGAGGGACAAAATACAAGTATTTTCTCCCATTAAAGATGTCTCATGCTCTCATAAAACTATGCTCCTTTAGAAGCAGCAGAGACAAGTCTCTTGGTCTTTCATATGGTGTCACTCAGTGTGGCTTTACTGAAAAGATGTCCTGACCACTGAAATTCATTTGTCTGAAAAAAAAGGGAGGAGAAATCCTGATAAAACATTAACCTGGCTAAAAGCTGAACAGTAGTAACTAAATGTTGTTATTTTAGATTGCTCCTTCCTCTGTAGCTTGGTCAGTTTCTGCTAGGTGTTGTAGTGAAAACTCTTTTGATTGTTGTTTCCAGAGCTTTTCGAAGTCAGAAATGTTAGGACTTTGTTTCAGATGTAACCTTGGCATGGAACATAGACTGCAGAAGGCACATCTACTTAAAATATTTTAAAGTCAGTATGTTTTGTCTAAACGTGCAGTGATTACTCAGTTTAGAGTATTCTACCTTCTTAGGATTTGTGTAATACTCAAACATCAAGATTCAAATCATACGTACTAGTGCAGTGGAGCTTGAGCAGGTTTAAGTAGTACTTCACTCGTATTTACAATTTCTGCATTCTTTTTCAGGCCTGTTACCTTCCATGGGTTATCCTGGGATTCAACTACATCATTGGTGGATCGTACGTATTTACAGATGTGGCCAATTTGAAGTTATAAAAGCTTCTTATTGCTGAATTTAACAGCAATATTAAAATAAGAGGCTTAAAGTCGTATAATTGGACTGATCCTTCTCAGTGTCACATGGTGATTATGTAAGATAAATGCAGAGAGGGAGATGTGGATGTGCGAACTACGGAATGTAGGTGAGGAGAAAGTAATGAGAATTTGATTTATGTTCTAGTAGATCCATGCATTATGCCTTTTCCTTGCTAAAAGCATGATGCCCAGTAAAGAAAGATTTCATCCCATGTGACCAGCCATTATTACTGGTTTTAGAAACAACTTAACTTGCCTCTGATAAGTGGTGTTACTTCGTTCCATCAGAATCCCATGCAGCGTGATGCTTTTATCAGCTTGTGAAACAAGGAAAAATGGCAGTAAGCCTGCGGGGTGCCATATTAGCACTTTGGATATCTGTTGGTTTGTTCTGCATTTCTTTAAGTGCTCTGGTGCAGAAATCCCCTCTTTGTGCACAGCCTTTCCCACCGGTGCCCTGGATCGACTGGGGCCTCTTGGTGACGCTGTAACACAATTGGTGACAACAGCAAGTGATGTGCTTGGTTTAGAAAAGGAGGAGATAGGAGCGCAGCAAAACCAAACTCCCTTTCCTGGCTGTGCCTCCCACTGACTCATCCGTCACTTGAGAAAACTGCTTGCTGTTAGATACCCGCTGTTTCTATGCATGACAGAAAATACTCAAGGGCCTCCATTCAGCAGTGCTTTTGCAAAACTGGGAACAAAACAGTACGGCGGGAGACAGGTTGTCCAGCGAAAACAGCCGTAACTTCTCAAGCTCTGCAGACGATTATTTTAGACACTAATAGCTGTACGGTCTAATTCCCTGAGGAAAACAAGCATTTAATTGCATTTTCAGTCCGGTCTGCAGAGATGGCTTGGAAGGGAGGGTGGAACAGCCTGTTGATGTGTTGGCACTGCAAGCTGGCCCTTCTAAAGAAGTGGCTGCAAAACGCTGAGGGAAGGGAAATTTTCCGTGGCTCATGGCCCTGGCAGAGCCCGTGGCAGGTGAACAATAGTAGCTGGCAGAAGATGGTCACTCAGTTATTTTTGTGGAAGGTGGCATGTGAAACTCGTCTTTTTTCTTTTGCCTTGCAGAGTCATCAATGAGCTGATAGGAAATCTGGTTGGACACCTGTATTTCTTCTTAATGTTCAAATACCCCATGGATCTGGGAGGAAGGAATTTTCTGTCCACACCTCAGTTCTTGTAAGCTGGCTTTATCCGTTGTCTCACTGTGTATTTGGACTGATTTTTGGGTTGTTTATAAGGACGTATATTTGCTAGGATTGCAAGGTGTAAAATACTTTGTTAAATCAACCTGCTTCAGACTATCATAGTGACCGTCCTGCTGTGTATAGATTGAGCCCACAAAAGTGTTTAGTTTCTTGTAGTTGGCCACTGTTCTTTGTTACCACTATGGGTGGCTCGTGTCCCTTACCCACTGAACAGAGTAAGAGTAAAAGTTACACCTCTGCCAACTGAGTTAAACTGTAGTAAAGAGACCTCTCTGCCAACTATCAGACAGAATCCATCACGTTCTTTTTAAAATTTTCTCTTGTAAAGGATCTCTTACCTGTATTTCTGCGTATCATTACAGTAGCTACCAGTTCAGCAAGCTATAACAGCAACAGAAGTCTGTTGCAGACTTACATACCATAACACATACTCTACTCTGCAGCTCGTACAAGTCACCGTGACTGAGACTTCAGGTCTTGGATTCTGAAGTGCTTTCCTTGTGACTTATTCGTTGTTTTGGCATTGGAATATTAAGATCAGAAGCCAAAGATCATAGCTTCAATTCCCCTTGTTCTCATCCCTTTTGGGTTGTAAATATTTTTTTCTTTACCAAACCTTAGTTAGCAGTTCAATTAATTGTTTGTCCTTTAAAAAGGTTAAAAGATGCAAAGTTGAATTACTGTTATATTTCCTCTGCAAGTTTTAATGAGAAAGGAGGTTTTGTGTTTGCAAGCCCTACTGCTAAACCTGGTTTTCCTTAAAGATTAGAAGACAAATGTTGCTTTAAAATGTCTTTCAAGGTAATAACAGTTCTGAAACTACCATCAGTCTTGTTGATTATATGCAATTCTCTTGATTCCTCATGTGTGTATTTATTTTTTCTCTATATTTGAGAAGCAGGAATAGAAGTACTGAAAACACCTCTAAAGTGGGATAAATTCTGCTTCTGTACTGTAAAGTTTTGAAAAAAGGAGGAAAAAAAAAGCTGCTGTCGTGAATTACAGATACATTTAGTATAATGAAGATTATACAGGGATCATTTTTCTTCTATAAAGGAATCTGATTTTTCTGTTTGGGCCTCAGATTTTCTTGGCCAAATTCAGGAAGAGATTTCCAGGGGCTCAGCTTAATTAACTATTTATTGTAGTGCTGAAATGACTCTGCAGTGATAGCATTCCAAAATTTCCAACTGATATCTGCAGAAGCTGTGTTTTAGATCACTGTTTAGATGGTAGCCTGAGTTGGATGACAAGGTCTTACAGCCCTGATCTGCTCTGGCCAGGTCACCTGAACTTTGATTTCAGTCACGCTGTGTGCTTGAGCCTGTTTCCCTTGGTCTCTGGTCCACAGTTCCTCAGGAAGTTTTATTTAGAGATTAGTGAGATGCTGTGGTAACAGGAGCTTTCTAACTATTGGAGGGAGATGCTCATAAGTAATTTGTTGGCTTTTTATTACTTCTCCAGGAAAAAAAAGGAAGAGAAGTTAGGGGAATTAAGTTTATATCACAGCATTTCTTCTCAGCAATGAGACTTCCTTATCATCTGTCTTTTCCCTTTGCTTGGATTACTGTGTATATAACCACATCCCAGGGATGTAAGTTCCCCAGGATTCCTACTTCTCAGTGTACTGGGGAAGAATCCTGCGAGGTACTGCTATCAAAAGCTAGTTTTTAAGCAAAGTCTAGCAGCTGAAAGGAAGTCCATGGAAAAATTGTCTGGTAATTATCCCCAAGGTACAGCTATTTCTTAAATTTATTCTCTTCTGGCTTGCCCTAGGTACCGCTGGCTGCCAAACAGGAGAGGAGGAGTGTCGGGCTTTGGTGTCCCACCTGCTAGCATGAGAAGAGCTGCGGAAGATCAGCAGGGTGGTGGAAGACACAACTGGGGCCAAGGTTTCCGGCTAGGTGACCAGTGAAAAACATCTGCCCCTGGAAAACAGCAACTCTTTGTTTTTAATTGCTTCTAGGACTGATCCTTCCTGGTGCAGAGCTTGCTAAAGAACTGAGCTCTGTGTAGTGCTGTTGGATATAACCGATTGGGAAGAATTTTTCTGATGCAAGAGAAAATTTAAAAGTCCAGAAGGGAAAAATGTAGATCTTACTCCAGGTTGTCCAGTAGTGTCCAATTTGATTCTGCCATTAAAAATAAGCTGCCTTTGTACAGTATTGTCTGTCTGTCACAACAGGCGTCCATTTTGCCATCTCGTTCTGTGATGCGATGGAACAAGCTGACGATGTTCTGTCTTGCCTGGTACATTAAAAGCTTCAGCTGCAGAGTAGAAGTAAGAATCCAGTTTATGGCCGTTGGATCAAACTAACCCCGATGTTAGGAAGCTGATTTTTGCATAGCTGTGCTTAAGTCCCAGGGTCTTTGGAAACGTTACTTAAGCGATATTTCTGTGCTGAGTTCATAAAGTGAAGTACCAATGTTTTATTTCCATTGTTAAGCTAGATCTCGAGCAGTTTTTTGTTGCCATGCATCATTTATCCAACCTGCTACAGCACGGGATGGGCAAGACTAAGGAAAAGAGGGCTTTCGTTTGAAATGGCAATAACAGATACTCAGAGAATTGAAATCTATGAATTCTTCATGTCATGTACAAGGCTTGCTCTACTTAAATTGAAGCTGTCTGGATTGTTTTCTTCCTGAGATCTTTGAATTCTTGGCTTCAAGGTTTCTGTTTTGATTGTAAAATTGGTAGCACAAATAGTACCTTACAACTAGAAAATGTAACATATTGTGGTTAAAGGGTTCTGACTACAGCATTATGTTTATATTAACTGAATCTACGACTTTCTCTTAAAAGCTTTAAGACGTCAAAGAATCAAAGCTGGAAATAAACTTTTCCAGGTTCAAGATAAAATAGAACAGATTTTTTTTTACTACAGGACTCTGTCACTGGTGAATGAGAAACTTCGTACACTATTTATTAGCGTCCGTATTTTTTCTGGTGAAGCTTTTTGATGTGGAGAGGGAAATGATTCTGTGCAGTAGTTATCCTAGTACTGGGTTCCTGTGGGTAGAGCGCAGGGCTGAGATCCAGGAAGCTGTAATGCTAATTACTGACTCACCGTATGAATTTGAGCAAACTTCTTACTTATCTCTCAGTTTTCCCAGTTAGAAGGAGGACTCGTGCATGTCTCATAGGATTCTTTTAAAAAAAAAAAAAAGTAACCATCCCTCAACTTCCCTGGGTGGGAGCTGCTAGTGAAAATGTAAGGCTTGGGTTCATGGGAACGACACTTAAGCGAAGTTGGAATATGGTTGCCCTTCTTGTTTTACAGTAGGAGGAAAAAGCACCGTCACTGGGATGAAATTGAAGTCTGAATTTCCCTTTTACCTTTGTCTTTCTTTTTACTGGGTGGGTAGGGCACAGAAGGCTGTTCTGCCCCAGCGTAGGTATCTCAGGTATCGATAAGTAGGTGAAGTGAATCTGGGTCAGAATGCTTTTATTACTCCTTTTTTTTTTCCCCCTTCACTAAACCTGGCTAATGAAGGTTGATAAACTTGTAAATACTTCTTGATGTGAAACTGGGTGGAAAATCAGCAAGCAAACTGCAAGTTTTCAGCTGGCTTGCTTGAAAAATATGCATGCTCCATTTCATTGTTGCAGCTCCCTTTTGTTGATCCGGCTTGTGGACAAATGTGGAAAGCTGGTAATGATCACAGTGCGTGCTTAGATTTTACAGGAATGTGGAGTTCAGAGAGAACCTGCCATTTTTGTCCATTCAGTGATAAGTTTTGAAGATGTTCTTGTCTCTGTCTGTCTCTGTAGAAAACGGTGGGTGGAAAAGAGGACCGCAGTGTTGTAAATACTAATCTGTTGTTGACCAGCACCTGCTACTTGATGGCCAACTCAGAAAGTTTCAGAACCATCACTTTTATAGGAGTCACGGTGCAACTGGTCTTTTTAGTCATAAAATATCACTGCCTCCAAACCGGTATTACCTTGTCTTCATTTTGAGTCAGGACCTAACTGCAAAGTGAAGATGCAGTAGTCTGTGACTCAGCTTAAACTCTGGTACACTCACCTTGCACGGCTCCTTTGTTACAGAAGGAAGGCACGAGTGGGAGGAAGCACGGCAAAAGTCATTGTCCTGGCCCTGTGCGTTGTGCTGGGTTTTGATTTGTAGTGCATCCTACCTCTATAAATTCAGAGGAAAAGGATTTGTGAGGAAAACAGACTTCTGGTAAGTTCTGGTTTGCTTTTGAGCCGCTTCAAGTCAATTTACATAGCTGTATGGAAGATTCACTTTAGAATTCCATATTATAAATTCAGTTTGTTTGTTTCTCACTTGTCATTTGCCCTGAAGCACCTGTTTGTCCTCCAGCGTACATTGACTATGGCAGCCTCTTGCTAAACGAGTACCTCCTTTCTTATTTTGTACAGATAATTTCCCTTTTTGTAATCACTTTTTGTTGGCAAAGTTTTAAATTAAAGTTTTAATCTGTTATTGTCTCTGTTTTGCTAAATCATAATTCAGCGTAGGAGAAGCCTTCTGACGTGCGTGTCTCCAGAGGGTGTCTGGCAGCTGCGTTGTGACACCACCTGCTGTTGATCAAAAGCACTTTCAGGACAATGACCTGTTTTGGGGGGGCAGTCCTATCTTCTCGGATCAGTTACAAAATCATAAAGATATTTTCTTGGTCTCTGTCCAAACTCGTGGTGATAACCAGTCTGTGTCCTGCCTGGGTTGTTATCCTGTTGCAGTTTTTGGGGGGTATACTCAACTGTTCACTGTTTATTGTCCTCTGGGAGGAAACACCTGTCTCTTCACACTCAAGTTTTGTGGGATTGTTGGGGATCAGTTAATTTTCCAGGAGTTACCTTGGTATTCTGCAGCACCCTCTCTGTCCAGCCAGGTAGGCACAACTGCCATAATTCTTGAGGGTCTGTTATCTCAGATGATTTGGAGACAAATTTAGCATCATCTGAATGACTCCACTGGTCCTGACTGCACTTCTGTGTTACTGTAGAGGTGCCAAAGAAGACCACAGACTCAGTACCTGAGGTGGTACGTGAATTTGTTGAGCTCTTTTAAGCTGTAAAGTCTCAGTCCACACTAAATACACCAGATACAGCAAAGTGACAGATGCTTGCTTTTGATTTTGCTCAATCTGCATAAATGGTCACTGGGAGAGCCAGGAATATGAAATCAAATGTCTGGTTCTGGAATGCTTCATCTTTCCTTCCGATCACTTTGTCTTGTCAACAGCTGTTCTCTGATAGCTTGGTAGCGTGGTGTAGCCAGTGTCTGACTGAGAAATGACCTGTTGCTTTGACCCATCTTGTCATCTGATTGCCACCTGAGGAGAACTGAGGGGCTTTAACTTGCAGAGTAGCTTATTGTTTGCAATTTAGTGTAAGCTTGTTTCTGTTTTTGTCTATACCTTATCAGGGAGGCAGGCTACATGGCCTTGGTAAGTTAAGGTAGTGAGCTGAAGAGGTGCATGTGAATTTAGTCTCAAGCTTCTGATCTGACAGGTCACCTAATATCTTCACTTCTGCTCTTCATACTTAAAAGGTAGATGATTCATATTCTTCTCTGTGCTGCGATTAGGATGATTGATCAATTTGTACTTGCCATAGTATGACAGGGCACTAATTTTGGTGGAGATGTTCTTGGAGCTGTTGTTGCATGCAGGAGTAAATAGCTTTTCCTGGTTTTATGCATCCCTAGATTCTTATTTTGCCATGGATGATAGTAACAATGTGACTCGAAATTCAGTATCAAGTCTTATCATCGTGGTTTTATTAATGAAATTAATTATCTAAGATGTGCATATTAAGCGGAAGTACTTATCTCTAAAAGATGACAATGTGCTGCTTTTTATGATTGAAAAGATGAAAGGACTTAATATTTTTCAGGCACGCTTTTTGGTGATGAAGGGAGTTCTGTTTGCAGCAGTGGCTCACCCCTTTATAATCTAGATCTAGGGGAGTACTTGTAACCCGAGCAGAAGTTGGAGCTGCCATTAGGACTCAGACTGACTCTTAAGGCCAAGTTTCTTTAGACCACTAGTTGTCAGCTGGTTGTCCTTCGTGATGGAGGTCATGGCAACAGGAGGCAGCGCTTAGAAACAAAAACACTGCAAGCTGTCATCTTGCATGGGAAAGTTTACATTCACTTCTTAAAATAAATGTGTTTTAGTCCCTGAACTGGCTATGGATTAAAGGACAGTGGGTAGATCCCTGTGTTAATAACCATTGTAACCAGCGGTGTAAGGATGCTGCCTGCTCCAAACCATAGGCTCGCCAAGCTGTCTGGTAAATCTCTTCACACTGTGGGGTTCACATCACCTTACAGTGGTTAGTTAAATGTAGAAAGCTTTGTAGTGATGCTTCCCTCTGGTTTCAAGCTGTTGTATTGGTTAGTTGTAGTTGACCCTAACAGACCCCTCAGTTTATTTAAAAGTGAAAAAAACTCACCTACTTCACCTGGAAGAGCTCTTTGGGAGTAGCTGTTTTCATTAAGCCTTAACTGGCATTGCTCAGTGTTGGAGTCTAGCAGGTGGTTAAGTAAAAAGTTCATTTTGCACCCATGAGAGGGGAGAAGACTAGGGGGTTTTCTGCATTGCTAAGCTTCCTAACATGTCTGCTGCTCTTGTTGGGGTAGTTGTAATCTGGTTTTTAGTCTTCCTGTATGTTTTAGTGAGAACAGCATTACTTCATTCAAGTCTTCTTTCCCCCTTGGTGATCTGAAACTGCATTCAGAAGAATTTAATCCAAATGTAATGTTTTAGCATGGCACTGGAGGAGGAGGAGGAGCAGGGATGTACTCTCAGCCTTTCTCCACCAAACCTGCACCTGCTCCCTGGGCTTTCTCCAAGCCTGTGTTCTGCCGTGGCAGGGAAGAGTTCTCACAGGAATCACCAGATCAATCACCAGCTCCACCTGCAAAATGTGAATCCGCATCAATTTACTAAGCCTGAGCAGGTTGTAACGGGAACTCTTCATCCGTTGCCTACCATGACAGCCATCATATATAAAGAAGAGCTTCAAACCATTTTCCAAAGCTGAGTCTTGATACTTAAATTCACGGGCCCAGGAGCAATACTGGCTTTACAGCAATTTATAATCTCTTGCTTCTTCTGGTGGCTGTTGTGCAGGCAGTAAATGACCAGTCACTTTTTTTTTTTTTTTTCTCTTCAGGGAAGAACCAGTTTAATACCTCTTTCCTTGCTCACGGTCATCTCTTTTTCAGCTATCACTAACTCAGTCTCTCAGATGGTCTGATGAAAGTAAGTAGTAGGAGTCAGAAAAATTGTCCTCAGATTCTGTATATGCTCTGGGAGCTTGCTTCTGCTTTTCAAGAACTCTTGTGCCCTTTTTTTCCAGCTCTGTTAACTGAATGTCTAATGAATTCTCCAGACCTCCTTGTTGCTGAGACAGCCCTAGAAGCTGTGTATAGGCTGAGATTTGGGAACCAAAGGGCTGTGGCAATGGTATGATGGTGCCATTTTGTCCAACCAGGAGGGGAAGTGATCAAACAAATCCAGCTCTGCCCACCTCTTGCCAGAGCTGCCTTCCCCTACCCTGTGTCTGGCACCGGGAGGTTCCACCAGGCCGTGGAGTCCTTGGATGGAGCGTTGCCTTCACAAGAGGTGGGGTTTTGTGGTTCAGAAAGACATCTGTTAAGAAGTTTTTCTCATCTCTAACAATGCATTTCCCCCGCCCTTGCACTCACTCTGCCCCTTCAAACCACTTCTGTGTAATGTGCTTGGGGAGGGGGACTGGAAGGATAAAAAAGCAAGAGAAATTGATAGCAGTTAATGCCTTTTAACTTCCCTGGGCAGTGCGATAGTAGAATTGAAGGGGAAAAATCCCCTATCAGTAGAGTATGTGGTGTGGTGATGTGGTGCTTGAGGGTCTAGTAAATCTCTAAGAACTGTATCAGTCTGGTTTCTTGGAAGCAGACAGGTACACTAGCTGTGCAGTTGTGTTATTTGGTTGAGTAACTAAGTGGATGGGGGATGTTTTAGCTGGATGCAATCCCCGTGCTGCAGGATCTTAGCTCTGTGGCTGCCATTAGGGCACAGCTCACTGAGGCCAAATAATTACTCTATAATTGAATGCCAATGCAAACAACATAAGCTAATGCATTTCCTCCCCTATAGAAATGCTTTGTCCTCTAAATCTGCTCCTGCCAGCTCCTCAAAGTCATCCTCCAGCTTTTCATGTCCCCTTGTGCATCTTAAATTAGATCAATAACTTCCTGGGCTGGCTGTGGTGGAGTGGCTCGCTCCACAGAGCTGCTTTCTGAAGCTGAAAGCAATGCAATCCCGAGGAAATCCTGCTGAGTAAGGAGTGTTTCTGGTAATGTGTAATCGAGTCGTGATAAGAGCAGCTAATAAAGATAAGGTTCTCAACAAGCAGCACGGGACAATGAGCAGGGAAACGGAGAATGGAAACCAGCGTGATTAATAATGACCCCTAGCTGCACTGCTCAAAAAAAAAAAAAAAAATACCTTGAAGGGGATGTGTGGGCATGTTGCTGACAGGGAAGGAGAGTAGGAGGAACCTAGGAAAAAGGGGAGCAGGAAAGCAATTGTGCCCATTTAATTGTCAAGGTAGCACCTCTGACCTCAGGGCAGGGTATCCAAGTCTTGATGCCTCCATAGCTGGAAAGCCAGAGGGAATTCAGTTCCTATAGTATGGATTGTTTTTTGTTTTAACAAGTGGAGAGGGGTTTATTCCTGCTAATTTCCTGGGGTAGGAGTGGGTGGGCACAGGGCTGGGGAGCAGCACCCTGCCGTGGAAGTGCCCTCAGGCGTGACACAGGATGTCCTTTGTGTTGGAGGCCTTTCCCTCGGCGTTATAGCCACTGCCAAGGTCACTCATGCTGGATATCTACCTCGTTGTATTGCTACTATTTTATTTTTATTTTTCTACTTAAGCTAAATTTGCCTGTGGGCCAAATCAGTAGGGCTGACGCTTCCCCATTCACAGAATCACAGAATTTCTAGGTTGGAAGAGACCTCAAGATCATCGAGTCCAACCACTGACCTAACACCAACAGTCCCCACTAAACCATTTCCCTAAGCTCTACATCTAAACGACTTTTAAAGACCTCCAGGGATGGTGACTCCACCACTTCCCTGGGCAGCGCGTTCCAATGTCTAACAACCCTTTTGGTAAAGAAGTTAAATTCAATAGCTATCTTGTCTATGTAGCTTTAATTTTTCCCTCTTTCAGATGAGTACCTTAAGTTTTCAAGCTGTTGCCCGAATGAGGGCAGTTCTGTGGACTTGCATTTATTTCTGACAATGCCACTGTGTGTCAGGCTTCAGCTTTACTATGTGTATGCTAGAAAACAGCCACTGACTGGTACTGCAACCTTGCTAAAGAGCTGGAGAACGCAGGTGAAATGGGAATGAGAAATAAGTATATTGGTGTAATCTATCTTTGATTAGCAGCAGCGCCAGATAGGATGTGGGCATAATTTTCCTCCCCAGTCCCTGTATATCTGTTTTGGAACCTGAGTGGTGATGGTTTTAAGCAGCTTGTAGTCTGGGTCATATTCAAAGCATTAATCTAGTGTTGAACGAGCAGAAGTGCCAACTGAGAAATCGTTACTTGCATATGATAATTCAGGGAGAATGTAATTCCAGAAAAGTGCTGATCTTCCTTGCCCAAGAGTTTGTGTCTTGGCTTGTTTAGGTACCGATGGCTGTCGTTCAGGACCAGCAAATTAAAATCAGTTCTGCAAGGCATGGGAAGTAGGGCAGTTCTAGCCTTCACCAAGAAATGGATGGTGAAAGCCTGATAAGCTCTGAATAGCTCTTCTATTTAATCTTATGCTTGTAACAGCTTTCACTTTTTTTTAAGCATGAACTAAGAACGTGAGTGCAGGTTGCTGAGGAGACATTAGTTTTGGCTCTACCGCTTCTGAGAGCTAGGAGGAGGCTCGCTGGGTGTTGCTGCAAGAGTCTGTTAGCGGGTCGGCAGGAGTTGTTGATGTAAAAGACTGCCCCATGCCCACATCCTTCGGTTCTTTTGCAACAGCGTAGGTAAGTCAGCATCTTTTGTCACAAAACTGGGATGAAGAGCAGACCTAGGAGCTGCAGTTCTGGCATGCTGAGGCTGCAGATGGCCATAAGCAGTGGCTTTGGGAGAGGTGGGAATCGCTCTTTTTCGAAGGGGTGTCAACACCATGGTGAAAATGCACATGCTGTGTGATTTTGCTTGTTGAAGGTCAGTGCGGCAGCATCTGCAGTTATCCTGAACTGGTGGGTGGTGCTTTCACTGGGTGAAACCGTTTTTTTCCTGCCAAGGGACACCTGGAAGTTATTTGTGAGCAGAGGAGGAAAGCCTCAGCAACCTGTATAACTTCAGTTCCCAAGTCACTTGTATAAAAAATGTCCTTCTAAATGAAAAACGTGAGCGAGGGACTCAAGGAAACAATTCAAAGCCCTGAAAGGCCAGGCACACCATCAATAAGCCCGTTCTGCAACACGACTTGCCGCAGCGCAGCTGAGGACAAAGCACTGGAGCCATCCTTCAGTGCCACCGCCCCACCGCCTGCTCGCTTGGGAAGAGACGCGTTCCGGCTTTGTTCGGATGCTGGAATGCCCTTGAAAGCAAAATCCACAGAGAGAGTAGGTGGGCTGGAGAGAAATTTGCATTCGTCACGACCCTGCCTGTGACGAGGTGCTGTCATCTGCCATCGCAACGGCAGCCAGTGCTACGGGCTGCTGCCTAACACAATTACACTGCTGCGCCTCCCAGCGAACATGGGCGCTCCGTCCAGTTCCTTTCCCTCGGCCAACACAGAACTGGTGCTCCCCAGGTTCAAGCTTAGGCCAAGTGTGAAGAAAACAAAGCGAAAACCTCAGCAGCCTCCTGTGATTTAGCCTGGCAAAACTCACACCAGGGAAAAAAATTCCCTATGCTCTTTGGGTGAGTGCTTATCGTTCCTGAAGTTGGCACGGCGGAGCAGAGCCGCACATGCTTCAGAAAGCAAAGTAATTAATTCTCCTTGCTCCCAGCCACAGCAGTCTCCGTTGTGCAATGCTGCACCACAACTGGGCATGGAGAAACTTTCTTTCCAATCAAAAGAAGTATTCATTATTTTCTCTCTTTTTTTTTTTTTTTTTCTCTGACACAGCAGGGTTGGTCTTCCTTTTAATATTACTGAAGACAATGTCTGCCTTGCCTTTCTGTGACCTTCAGCGTGTGGCTTCATGTTAAAATTTCCACCCTTTCCTCCACCCCCTCCAAACACTGGCATTAATTTAAAAAAAAAAAAAAAAAAAAAAAAGATTAAAATTCCTTTTGTTTAAATCCCTTCTAGGGAGCCTTACAGCACACTGATGCTGAGGTGCTGGGGCAGGGGTTGGCAGGGGCTCCTGGCTCTGGGCTGTTCACCTGGGCTCTGGCAGCAATGTGCAGCAAAACCCCATGGGCCCCAAACTGGGTGCTCCCTGCCCACATTTCTGCCTCCAGCTTTGGTTCAAGCCTGGTAGTAGCTGAAGTTGGGCTGGAGAAAAGGTTTGGAACTGGGCTTCCTCAGCTTGGGGTGTGTTCTCCATAGCTGTCGTGGTGCCAGAATCATCCTGGCATCCTCTTTCTGCTGCTGCTCCAGGTGTGCCCCCTCTTAGCACTGCCCACCTTGCTCAACACCTCTGTGCACTCTATCTCTGAATGTGTCACAAATAAGAAGGGCATCACCTGATCAAGTTTAGTGCTAATTTTAATTCCAGCAGGCCTCTGTGGTTTTCCAGAGCCAGCTTCCTTGCTCAGCATCCTCTGCTCAGCTCAAGGTGGACCTGGGGGAGCTGAACCTAAATCTCTGAGGGGAAAATGTGACCCATCAAGCGAGGCAGGAGGAGGTGGATCACAGATCAGAAAAGTGAAAGGAGATGTGCAGAAGTGCCTTGGGAGCAGAGCTATAGACAACCAAGAGCTGTCTGTCTATAGCTACATCCATGTTTCACACATCTGAGTTTGTGTGAAACCCTGGTTAATTAATAGGACCAAGGGAATATCCACCTATTGGGAGGGAAAAACAAAGTTTAACAGGTGACGAGACATGGTACTGCTGTTGAATGTGCTGAGGCTGGAGGCAAGGTCAAGTATGTCCAGCTTGCCATCATCTTCATGTACGGAGAGGATGATTTTGTGCATTAGGAAGTTTCACAGATATCCCATTTACTTTGCCTGAGCCAGTTTGCTCTCGGTGTGGTTTTCACAGGGCTCTTGAATGAAGAGGACTGTAATACCGTTTTGGAGCAGCAAGTCTGATGGCAGTGAAAATCCTGCTGTGGCTTCCTGCAGTCGAGCTGGGTGCTTGGGCCTGACAATTCCTCCCCTGCCCCTATCATTGTTGGAACTTGTGCCACTGTTCTCTTTTGCTGTACTATGAATATTTTCAGAATTACATTCAAGGCCTGTAGGTCCTATTCGTAACTTTCCATTAGTTACCAATCAAATGACCACCGAAGTCCTCCATTTCACTCATCTCCATGGTCTTAGGCCTCTTTCTGTTCAGGAGATTAAAAAAGTTTCCATCACTGGTGTACGCTTTCCTTGCTATCCAGATACCAAGCTGACTTCTATAACATTGCTGTATGTGCCTTTGTAATTAATTCTGTCTCTCCCAGGTGATGATGTCTCCTTTTGCTACTTGTAGCCGGGGGATCAGAGAAGCGATTGTCCCCCTGCCTCTGGTGAGGCTGCACCTTGAGTACTGTGTCCAGCTCTGGGCCCCTCAGTAGCAGAAGGACATCGAGGCCCTGGAGCATGTCCAGAGAAGGGCTACGAAGCTGGTGAAGGGCCTGGAGCACAAGTCCTGTGAGGAGCAGCTGAGGGCACTGGGGGTGTTTGGTCTGGAGAAGAGGAGGCTCAGGAGAGACCTCATTGCTCTCTGCATCTACCTGAAAGGAAGCTGTGGGGAGCTGGGGGTCGGCCTCTTCTCACAGGTAACTAGTGATAGGACTAGAGGGAATGGCCTCAAGTTGTGCCAGGGGAAGTTTAGGTTGGAAATGAGGAGACATTTCTTCTCAGCATGAGCAGTTAGGTGCTAGAATGGTCCCTGCAACAACTTGGTTGCAAAATGAGTTTTTTATATATAAGTAATGGCTTTGTGAAAAGCAATATAATTTAGGCTGCAGAGAGACTTACACGCCGAGATTTCTGCTCTGAAACTTTCCTCCCTCTGAAGTTCTCGACTCTGTGGGTAGCAGATGGGACTGTGTTTCCTGAGCTCTCCTGCATGACGCGTGCCAACAAAATGTGTCACAAGCGATTGCTGGGGCCAGTGATGCCTGGTAGCACATTGCTGCCTTGCCGTGCATGTCAGCAGAGCTTTGGTGGCTGCCCAAGGATGGCCCTTGGCTGAAGGCAAGCATGGGGTGAGAGGTGTTAGCTTCATTGATTCCCAGGCAGAACTTCCAAAAACTACAAAATCCAGTTTATGGGTGTTTGAAATCTAATCAGTGCTCAGATTCAGGGCAAAATTTAAAACTGGCATTTTCATGCCACAATGTATTTAATGAATATATGCACACAGTCTGCAAAAATAAGGGAAAATGTAATTCCTCGGGGAGCAGGGCAAACAGGGTTTGGAGGATGCCATGTGTTTGGCACCGCAGTGAGCACAACAGGGAAAGGCAGTGCGGGGCTGCTCTGGGTGGGTTTCTGCCTCGTCGCAAAGAAGATGTTCACAGAGCCTGATCTGTGCTCCCTCCGGCAGGAAAACCGGCTGCTGGTAACTCTGAGATGGGAATTTCCCTGCCCAGTCTCCAGATCAAGTGTTTGTTAATTAATTAATTTTGACACATGGAAGACTTCAGCCAAAAAAACCCTCAATTACTTCCATAAAATCAGAGTAATAAATTCTGCTCCCATGAAAAACTGGGGGCGTTGATTTAGGGAAGCTCTAGTGCCCTTCAGGGAAAGAACATTAAGAGTAAAAGGGCCTGTACCAGTGCTGCTTTTCGTCACCCCTAGGAAAATACACCCCAATTATAAGCCACTGGTAGCAATAACAAGTTCCTGTATGTTATATGGCTGAGCATATAGTGGATTGCCAGGGATTTTGTGGCATGTGTTGACAGGGGAGTTTGTGTGGCCAACTCCCTATGGGCTCCTCATGAAGTCTGGCCGCCATTGTCCCATGGACTCCTGCCAACATCCCAAAAATAGTCAAATTTGGCTTCTGGTTTCCTCAGGCAGAGCTGTCTGGTGTCTGCCTTGCTGAGGGCTGCTGCAGAAGATGAAATTTGGCAATTTTTGGTCCTCCTGCCCAGCCAGAACAGCAGGGCTGTTGGTTGGGGAAGAAATGCCAAGGAGAAGGTGGGCTCCGGTCTTCACACCTTCCACCTGGCAGTGGTGGCAGTTTGGCATCAAACTTGTGGCAGCTCATCCTTTGGTGAGATGCTTCTCGGGTGCTGGATGTGAACATCTAGGATTTGTTTTGCAGGCAAGGTGACAGCTTGAGGTGCAGCCAGGATCAGTGGAAAGCCTGTGTTATACATTAAAAGGGCTAGAAAAGGTGAAGCCCAGCAAAAACACCTGCAGTCCTTGGCTGTTTTCAATCATGTTCTAGTCACTAGGAGGACCTGGAAACGTCTATGCTTCAGCTTCCCTGCTACGAGGGGGATCAAGGCCCAGTCCCACTGCTGCAAGTTATTCTGGAAACTCTTTAATGGTGGTGGAGTCCTGAGCTGCTGGGACATCAGTTACAGAAAAAAAATAACAAAACAAAACAAAGAAATCTATTTTTCTAAGCAAGGCCTGAATAAAAACAGCAAAAAGCAAATGGTGTCTCATTTACTGATCATCTTAAGAACCAGGCAGGGAAAGCCATGTGTGCATGTAACCAAAAACCATCCTCTTGTCAATGCACAAGCAGACTAAATTAGGAAAGCACAGGCCACCTGATTCAAGTTGTTCCTTGCTTCTGAGTGATGGATTTTTTTAATTTATTTTATTTTTTATTTTTTTTCCCAAGCAATATTTATTAAAAATGCACTGCACAAGTGCCTGCTCTAGACAGGCCACGGAGAGGGAAGGCAGAGCTGTGTGTGAGGAAAGTCAGCATCAGCAGCCTGTTCTCATCCATGCGCAGTGAAACCCCGTGCCCAAGGATGTCCCCGATCACAGCAGAGCACGAACAACGTCCTGATTGTGCCTTGCCACTTGGCCTCTCCTAGAGCTGCAGCCACTGTGTCGTTATTAATTACAGCAAAGCCTGCTTGCACTGCCCTCTCTGCAGACTTGCTCAGACATCCAGGCTAAAGCAACCTTTGTGTGCACTGGGGTGCTTTTGCGCAAAAAGGTAATGGGATTGGTTTTCCAGGAGGAACCCTCGCATTCGGAGGTTTGCTTCCATCCTCAACCCACGGCTGCGCTGCCGGCACTCCCGGCCAGAGCTGGCAAAGCCCTCTACCGCTCTTCTGCAAGCACGTTTGTTTGCTCTGGGAGAGCTTTGACTTTATTATCTCCACAATAACAAACTCCAGGGCTGCCGCTATTGTTCTGGTTGAATTGCAGCGATCCTGCAGAGCCCCAGTCCCCAATCCCACTGCGGCTGGTGCTGTGCAAATACAGGCAACCCAGGTGGGTCTTGTTCTGCCGAAAACTCCTGAGAGCCACAGGAGCGCTGCTAGTTAAATAAAGTAGGTCAGCACTCCAGACACACATACTTACACGCACATCAGCCAGAAGAGACACAAACTGGAATATTAAGCTGCCAAGTGGCTGTTAAAAACTGTGCACAAGGGCAATTAAAATATTAGCATCCTTTCATGTAAGCAAAGCAGGCAGAAGTGGCAATTAGCTTCAGTTACAAGTTTGCAGCCCTGGAGGAAAGCCATCAAATGCATTGCCTTCTGACACACATCCAGCCACCCGACAGCCCATGCAGGGGGGACAGAAGGGGCTGCACGGGACATCTGGCTCCATGTAGGCAGGATCACCCCATGCAGCCTCGTGTGCCGTCGTGGTCAATGGAACAGCCTGTGTTGGTGCTCACCAGCAGGCTGCAGGTGCTGGTGGAGCAGCTGGGGTGGTTTCTGTACCTTCTACCGTCGGATTGTGGTGCAGGATCAAGGTGAGCGCAGCCACTGCAGTGCCCAGCACCAGAGGAAGGTGGGTGCTGGTTCAGCCCCTTTCAGCAATGTCCTGGACAGCTTTGTTGTAAGAAAAGTCACCGAGTCCTCCTCATTACTTACTGTAAACTTCCGTTAATGTTTAAATGTTTTGCAGATAAAATAGCTGTGTAGAGGTGTGTCATGAGGAAGGTTTCTTTCATTCGTTCCTTCCTTCATTCATTCAGGTTGTAATATAAAGGTGGCCCTAAATCCATGCATGCCGCATGCATGGGACAGAGGCTTGGTTCCTCATTCCCAGGCACTCTATGATCCCCTCACGTGGGATAAAACCATCTGACACCAGGAAAATAAAAATCAGTAGTGGACTGAGCTGTACATTTTAATCTGGTTAGCGTTTGCCAAGCCGATTACTGCAAAACCAGTTCCAACCCTAATCACAGCTCTGAAGCCCCTGAGCTCCTCTGCACAATGCGAAGCTGGCAGCGGCCGATCTTTGTTTTTAATTAAGGGAAAAAAAGAAAGAGACAAAAAAAAGGTTACCAAAATGTCTAGCTTTTGTTTTATTGAGTTACAACAAATGAGCAACAAGTTAGAAAAATTGGATTTATTCAAACTCCCTAGCATTGTGTTTGTGCAGTGTACTGAAATATGGGTAAGGTTTCAAAACGCAGCTGGTCCGAGTAACCCAGCAGCCGGCTCCTGCACCCGCTCCCGCACGCAAGCTCCCGCTCTCCCTCCTCTTCTTCCTCCTCTTCTTCCTCCTCACACCCACATGTACAGACACCCCGCACAAAGGAAAATTAGCAGTACTTGAAAAAAGTGCACTCAGGAATCTAGAACTGATCTAAAAATTTAGTGGCAAGGGTTAATCAGAAATTTATGTTGTGCGCTGCAACATCTAAAGCTGGTGGACAGGCTTGTGTTTATGCTGTCCATCCCTGTACCAGCCCAAGGAACGCAAACAAGTTCAGATTACGAAGCATCTTCATTTTCTCACTCCAACCCCTCCGGGGGCTGCACTGCGTGTTCAAACAAAAAGTGCTAAAACCAAACAAGCAGGGGAAAAAAAAAAAGGCATTGTAGCAAAGATCATCAGAGACCCCAGGAGTGGCCTCATTTGTGAAAAGTGAAGTACAGGAGCTGGAGAAGACTCGCTTCATAGGAGCACAGGAAAGCTGAGATTTAAATACGTCAACCAGTAGAAGATGGCCATAAAACAAAACAAAAAAAAGTAAAAAACAACAGGGAAAAAAACCAAAGCCCCAACCAAGCCAGACCACCCCTCCCCAAACCCAAACTGCATTGCGTGGGCTGAAATGTAAACGGCTGCTGGGGTGGGAATCTGGGATCGGATGTTGATCGGCACCAAAGAGATTCAAAAAATTGCAAATCTTTCTTCAAATGCTTCCAAGAGGTTGTAGGGTCTCCCCTGGAGATCTTCAGAAGCTGCCTGCACGTGGCCCTGGGCACCCTTCTCTGGGTGTCCCTGCTTGGGCAGGGGGGGACCAGGGGGACCCCAGGGGACCCTGTAAACCTCAGCTGTTTTGTAATTCAGTGATTCAGAAAAAAAATCTCCTCTCCCCCCTCCCCACAAAAGACACCTCCCTCCCCCAAAACCAACCCTAAAATTTAGCCATGGCATTATATGCAAGAAACTCTTGCACCTATTAAAAAGTTAACAAAATTTCCACGTCGTACAAATCTGTTCCAGTACAGGAAGAGGATGGGCAGGAAAGTGGGTGGGAGAGAAGCGAAGGAGAACCCTATATACAAGGACCCTTTTTTCTTTCTTCCTTTTCCTTTTCAATGCAGTAGTAGGACTTTGGCACTATAAACAACCCCATGACGGTGCTCCACAAGAGTATTTCTCACTGTGCCTCCACGAGCACGGTTCGAGACTTGGAGTCGCAACACACTATCTCACCCCAGGCAGGAAAATAGATTTTTGTTCTATTTTCAGGCAGAATTCCCCTTCATTGTCAGGACAGTGCAGCTGATGAGTACCCCTGCAAAAATTAAAGAAGAAACATATTACTTTTAAAGACACCACGAACAGATACTTGGGCTGTTGACTAATGCAGCACCCCATTTACATCCCTGCAGCTGCCATGGTGCTGCATTTGGTATTAACCACCCCCTGAAGCCTGTCCCTATCACTGATGCTGCAGCAGGGTGCCAGATTTGTTTTGTTGTGCCCAACACCCAGCTAATACCCCCCTACAGAATGCTGATGGGGACAAACAGCCCAGCCTTGACTCCTGCCGATCACTCGCTGCTGCAAACACCTCAGGCAGAGCCTGCACCAGCTCGTGGGTGAAACCCAAAGGCTGGGGGCAGCTGCTTTGTGACCACAGGAGAGATCAAGGAGACTTCAAATCTTTCTTCCCCAGCAAATCCTCTTGTTATATACTTTTTGGCATGAATTTAGAAAAGAATTATAGAAACTTGAAACCAGCCATCAAACAGCTGCCTGCCTACACATGGCCCCATGAGCAGACGGGAACACAGGGCGAGGGCCCTCCAACAGGGATGACTTCTATCATGGTTTTCCCCATGGGTGAAGTCTGAAAGTGCAAGAAGTGTGAGCACCGACTCAGGCTGCAGCTGCAGGCGGCAGCATGGGGTGGTTTCTCCTGCACTAATGCTCATTACAGCCCTTATTTCACACCTTTTATGAACGTTGCTACTAGCTCTGTCATTTCCCACAGAGGCACTGAGCTCTGTCTGGCATCTGCACCTCAGAAAGCAAAGCAGCCCAGCCCAGCAAAAGGGCATGAGCTCGTGCCAACACAAAAGGAAAAAAAAAATCCTCCCTGTCCCTGCAGCCTTTACTCAGACAACCCCAATGCGCCTTCTAAAGCACTGTACATTTGTAATTGCTGCTTTGGGTTTTGCTTCTCCCTCTGAAGTCCTTCATTGCTGAGTCTCCAACACAGCTTACTGGTTTTAGGGAAAATGGCAAGTCCCTGAAATGCTTCAGTTCTGCAAAAACCGCTGGGAAGTTCCACACTGCCTTCAGGACAGCGGCCGTGGAGTCTGCTGTTGGCAGCAGGCACTGCAGCCAGCTTCATGGATAGAGCACCAAACCACAAGAAAAACGAGAACTCAGAAAGGAAGGGAAACCCCAGTGCTGGTAGCTTTCAACAGTCTCAGACACCGAGGAATGTGCTGGGACACCAGCATCTGACTGATCTCAGCTCCCACTGTGGCATGAAAGGAGATGAGGGCACCAGAGGGCCTGGACCACTGATGCTCAGCACCATGCAGCAAGCAAGGCCTGGCTTCTCTGGGGCCTTCTGGTGAGCACCTCCCAGATCTTGGCCTTTGGCACAGCTTGGCAGAGCTCCGTGGGCTGTGGAAAGGCATCACAGCAACACCCTGGCAGTGCTCATGGCCCTGGAGAGCACGTTCTACCTCAGGAGAAGGCCTTTGGGCCTGAAATGGAGGTTGTGAGCGCAACCCTGAAACAGAGAGTTTTTGGTGGAGAAGGTGGTGGTGGGGGAAAAAAAAAAGTACATTTCTGAGAAAAGACAAAAGCTCTGGTCTGAGGAAATCTTGGGAAACCCCCCTGGGGAGATAATGCTGTGAAGAAAGCCAGCAGAGGCTGCCAGCCACTCCGGCATGCTCTGCTCCTGCTCCCAGGGCTGAGCCGTGATCTGCTGTGTTTCATTCGAGGCGGATTTCTGTGCGTCAGGCTTGCGCAAGTGGTGACAAGAGACCTGGTTTTGACCCTCACTGTCGGAAGGCAGGAATCTCTCCACAGATGGACAGGGAGCTGTGGCTGTGCTGATACACGAGGGATGTGAGGCTGTATCATGCAGCATCCAGGGCATTTTTAGTGAGGGCTTCAACGCACCTTGCAGCAGCCACTCAGCATCCCGAAGGTGCCTTACAGGGACAGGCCTTGAGGGAGTGTTCAGGAAACCTGACCCTGCTCCGTAAAATACATCGCATTTTGGTAAAAGCTTCAGATAGGCAGAAGCAGGCTTTATAACAGAGACCCTATTAGCCTGTGGATGGTATGGTCAGGAGACTGTGAAAGTCCAGCAGAAGCAACTGAAAATGCATCAGTTTTGAAGAACTCATTTTCTCAGGCACCAAGTCCATCGAGGCTGTAATACAAATACTCCCTAATGGTTTCACGAACTTATAAAACTACCCGGGGAAGGCAAAGAGGGATCTGAGAAGTTCTGCAGCACTTCAAGTTTTGCAGAAGCTGCACAACAGAAGTACGGAGACTGAGCGCAGAAAAATGTTCACTTAAAAGCGCTCATGTCAGGCTGAGAAAATAGCAACAACGTGAATATCAAAGGAGCACGTTTCTGCACAAAGTGAAGTGCAGCAGTGGAAGTTTCACATCATCACTGCAGTTGTGCAAGAGCCAAGAAGAGGAAAAGTCTCTTGTCAGCAATTCAGAGCTTGGCAGCATCTCCTGTGTGCAGCCAGGATGGTGACACGGCCCCTTGAAGGTACCAAGGGCTACAGCATTAGGAAGATTCAGACTTTTACATGGGAACAAGCAGAAACAAGGTCACCTTCAGGTCTCACAGGGTCTTTGCTTTTGAGTCATACCCTGGGTGTCACCTCAGATAACATCTGGCTAGTTCAACTCAGAAGTTTCAGTTCAAAATCAAACAAGATAGCCAGCCTTCACAAAAATGAGAGCGAAAGTTTATCCTGAAGGAAAAAGAAGCCGTGATTTTTCCAGGGGTCCCATCAGTGCAGGGGATAAAGCTCCTGGCTTTCATGTCACCACAGCTGTGACAGCGCCTCCCACACGGGCAGCAGGGAGCAGCTGCGATGTGCTGGGATGACGATGTGGAATAAAAGGGAGAAAGGCTTTGAGCTTTTTTCAAGTCCCCAGGCTGGGATGCTGAGAAATGGGCAAAGTCTGGAGGACAAAATGGTCGCCTGATCTTCCTGAATGATCAGCCCTGCTCCGGTGTATCTTTTCTCAGTGGGTGTATTTTACAGCAAGCCCTTGGAAGCTCCCCTTGAAAATGACAAACTGGTGAAAGTTTATCTGAGAGTAAAGTTCCTACTGAAGATCCTCTCTGGTGACCCTCAAACACCTCCACAGCTGTGGAGCTTTGAGGGCAGCAGCACGCGATGGCAGAAGTTTCACCCCAATTTATCCCGTGCTGTCTGCAAGCACTGCAGCACAGGCACTGACCTGTCCCTTGGGAAGAGGGCTGAGGCAGGACTTGGTCTCACAGCATGAGACGTTTGTGGGAAAGTGGTGCCAGGTCCCCCTCCCTGCTATCTGCCCCCCATTCCTCCTCCTCACCCACAGCCTTCTCCCTCCCCTTGGTTACTTAAGGGTATGTGTTTATAGCTGGAACAGCAAAATAAACTGGAATGACAAACCCTGACAGAAAAATATAAGCCCCACGGTGCAATTTTTCATTGCTCATTTGGTTTTAAATGCCAGGTCAGATCCTGGGTCTCATTTCCTATGTGGCTGCATGGCCGTGGCACCCCGGTGTGCCTCTGCAGCAGCCAGAGCAGCTCCAGGTGACATCCCAAGCCCGTCCTTCTTCTGCCTCTGTGTTTGCCAGAACCTGCTCCTCACACCCCCAGCCAGCAGCTTCAGCACAGGATAGTTTTGTATCGCAGCCTGGAGCTATAAAATACTTTGTGGTACGGACACGGTGACATTTCTCGAATGCCCAAATTGTAGTTCAAAATGCAACCACTGCAGGGTTGAAAACCCTTTTTAAACTCGGAGAGAGTGTCTAGCAGACTTCTACATATACATGCAGCACAAGGAAAAACTGGAGGGCTCTAGGTGGGCCAGCACAGATTGCTAAGAAAAAAACTGCACTTCTGCAACACAAAGCAGTTCAAACCAAGTCCTGCCAGCTGCAATAGCAAATGTGCGCAGTGCAAGGGTAGGGACCTCCTCTACTCCTGACTTTTGGATTTCCTTTTTTTTTTTTTTTTAAAAAAAAAATACTTTAGTATATTATAAGACATCAGAGGTGCATTCTTTCTAAAATCCAAGTTCTCTAATTGTTAGTGTGTGGTGCTGTGCCTTCTGTCGGTAAGTTGTAGTGTACAGAGACTCCAGCTCAGGAAAGACAGGCTCTGGTCTCGGCTGTACCATGCACACAGAACATTAAAGGCTCTGGGGAACTCAACATGCAAGTCAAGAAACCCTGACAGAGCTTGCTCCAGATTTATACCTGTGTAACTGTGATCAGAAACAGACCTCAGGTTCCAAACAACACATTCTCTCACGTTGTGAAAGCTCACATAACCCCCCAGCCCTCTTAAGAAAAGACCCTGCAGCTTGCTTTTAAATTCGGGATCCTGTGAAGAAGTGCTGCTAAAACACCCACACAGCTTAGTCTGGAGCATTTCCTAAGCCTCTACAGTGAGCAAGCAGAACAAAGCAGGGCTGGAGACAGTTCTCACCTGCAAGAGGAAGAGAGCACATTTACATGAGCCGCTTGAGGCCCCACAGCATTTTTTGCTTGCTGTTGCATAAAGAAGCATCGCTGGCCCTGGCCCTTCCCGCAGAGAGCTTTTATTCTGCTGCAAAGGAAGGACCTGAGGTGCAAAGCCAGGCGCTGCAGCCTCTGTCAGTGGGAGATCTGAGATCTGTTAGCAAAAGGGCTATTGGGAACTAGTGTCACCTATTATTTCTTTGCATGGCTCCACTGGTGTGTTTTGCATCCAGCTCTGCAGAGGTTACAAGGGTCATTTAAAGGCAGAAGTTCAGGGCTTAAGCACTTGCTGAAAAAAAAAAAAAAAAAAAGTAAAATAATGCCCTTAAATGGGAATTAACCCAAAATGAAAGGAGAAACCTGGCGCACAGCACTAACCCCTCCCTAGCAAGCAGCTGCTTCAATTTACAACCAGGACAGCTCTCCCTTGTGCTCAGGCATCCAGCAGGCACCAGGATCTGGCAGGAATGGGCTTTTTGGGATTTGCACTGAAAAGGGGTTAGGGGATGCTGGAAGCACACGCGGCCCGGGGCCAGCCCAGAGAAGCAGGGTGCCACCAGCATTACCTGTCTATACGTGGGCATTGTCTCCAGATATACTTTCAGAGTCAAAGTCCGCCAGCTCCGCCTGGCCTTCGGGGGCCGCCTGGCTCCAGCTGTCTGTACAGTCTGACGCGGCGTCATCCTCGCCCACCGTCACCTCCACCCAGTTGACCTCCGCCGGCTCCTCGTTCTCCTCGCTGCCGTGGCCGTCGTGGCTGTTGCACTCCAGCCTCTCCGCACCCTCCGCTTGGTTCCCCAACAAAGAGTCTTTCAGTGGCTCGCAGTCCCTTTTTGCTCTCACCACCGTTTTCCCCGCGTTCTCTTCATTCTTTTTATGCTCCTGGTAATGCTGCCGAGACACCTCGTTACCATTCTTTGGACTCTCACTGAGTTTTGATCCCTTTTTCTGGTTTTGCTCGTTATGGCCATCAACAGCATACTGCTGCTGGTACTGGTCAATCCATTTAAGCGACCCCGTTCTTAGCGAAGACCGGTTTTCCTTGAACCAGCGAACTATTTCAGTTCTTGTGAGCCCAGTTTGAGATGCTAACTGGTCATACTCCTGGGGTGATGGCCACTGAGTTCTTGCAAATGTGCTTTTCAGTAGATGAATCTGCTCCTGGGTTTTCTTCAGTGTGGCAGAGGACGCAGATAAAGCACCGGGGAGCTGGGAGCTATTCAGCAGTTCTGCTTGGCTTATTGCACCGTTGGGAGTTCCTTGTTCTTTCATTTTTCTGTATGATCCCATTGAGTCCAAGACAGCTTGCTCCATGCTGTCCCTTATCTTTCTCCGCTCAGAGAACCATGAATCAATCTCCCTCCTGCTCAGCTTAGTCTCCACTCGAAGCCTGTCCAATTCTCCTTGGGTCGGAAAAGAGCATCGTAGGAAGCTCTCCTCAAGGGCCCTAAGCTGCTCTTGGGTTTTCTCCTTGAACTTCTGGGGTGCAAAATCTGCATATGGGTGGAATGAGCGGCCGTGCCGACCCAGAGAAGGTGCTATTTGATCTTTCCCTAACGCATCGCCAGTGACGTGCACAATGCCCCTCTGGCTTCGATACCTGTGGTCGCTGAACCACTTCTTGATCTCACTCCGGGAGAGACCCGTTGCCTCTATCAGCCGGTAGACTTCTGTGTCGTCGGGAAACTGGCTTGCTATGAAGCTGGCCTTCAGCTCCGCTATCTGCTCCTTTGTCTTTTTTCGTTCACTGGCTGGCGTCAGCGGTACGGCGGTCAGCTTGGCAGGACTCTCGGGCACCTGAACTACGTGAGGACGCTTGGCCTCCGGGACACTTGCTAGGGTCTGTATTGTCCTCTTTTGCCCCTGGTTTGGGGCAACAGCAAGTGTAATTGGTGAACAGGAAACTGCTGAACCGTTTGACACAGGGGTTAAAACCAGACCCGTCTGGCCCAGTATCTGACAGGGCAAAGCTGTCTGGATGATGGGAGGGGGGATTTTTGCCGTTGCCAAAGGAGCTGGCAGGACGGTGATGGTTTGGGGAACTGCCTGGATAGTACCGTTGAACATCTTCTTTCTCGCCTCCTCCACTTCTTCAGGAGACCAGCTGATGCCATGCTTCAAACGTTGCGTAGCGAACCAGATTCGGATCTGTTCTTCTGGATGTTTTGAGGCTGCTGTCAACCATGACAATTCTGCTTGCGTTGGGTAAGGGAATTTATTAAAGGAGTTGATCATGGTTGCGTTAGTGTCCAGTGCAGAGTTATATTTGGTACTATTCAGAGGTACCGGGACCTTGGGAACAAGGTTAATATTTGGTGGTAGCTGTACAGAGGGCATAACATGAGCTAACACGTCATGGAGGAGGTCTCCATTTATACAAGCAATAGCTTCAGTGGCTTCAGTTATGATGCGGGGGAGAGCACCATCCATGTGGTTTTCTGTAACTCCCTCTTCTAGCTTTTTGGGACCCTTCTTGGTTTCCCCTTTAGGTTTTCCTAACTTCATCATTGGTGTTTTACTCACACTAATTCCCCCATGAAGCGAATCCTCACACTCTGCATTTTCTAGCCCACTGCTCGTGACAGTGACATCGTTAGCGGTGGTCTCAATGGACTGCTCTAAAACAGTCTGGTTATTACGTTTAATTAATTTCAGTTTAAAGTTACTCTCTCCCGGGTGGTACTTTGTGTTGTGGTCAGATAAAGAATCATATTTTTTGGTTGTGAAATTGCATTCGGCACAGACATACAGGGGGTTGAGAATGACATTAGGATGCTGAGTGTCAACATGTTCTGTAAATTCATTTAAGTTTTGTGTAGAGTAAGGGCAGTATTTACACTCATAACCGCCCTGGGGTTTCTTAGACTGATTTTCAGCTGGGGGCTTTGCCTCAACCACTTCACAATCTTTTACCGAGCTTTCTGAAGGCCAAGGTTTTTTAGCATCCTGCTGAGGTGTGGCAACCCCCTTCTCTTTAGGAGTTTCTACATGCTCCGTGACTTCCTGTTCCACCACTTCAGAAGTTCGCACCATACAGGGAGTTGTTGACTTTCTTTTGCTAGCCATGGCAGCCGTTTGCAGCAGGCTGTGGTCCCAAATGGTGACTTTTTTTTGGCAGGGTGAGCAATAAACTCAAAAGATCTTGCAAATGGCTCCAACCTTCCCGGATTACTTGACTGTTTTGTTTAATAAAGGATTTCAGCCCTGGCTGTGACCATCAGCTCCGACAGCAGACCCATCAGCTGCATGACACCTGTGAAACAAAGCACACACCATTAGGCACTGATCTGTAAAACACGGATTGAGCAGAAAGCCACAGCTCAAGATATATACATTTAAAATACCATTTTGGACAATGCTAAACTCTTCCCCTGCTACTCTCCCCATCAACTTAAGAGGCAAAATCTGCCCACAAAGAATAAAAGCAGTGGATAATTCACAATGAAGTGCACCATAGGTAGAAAATGACTTTGAAACACGGAAGATGATCAGACGGGATTTTAATCTCCACTAGAGTCAATGCATTTAGCTGGAAAAGAAAGAAGACACTGCTATAAATACTGTACCTTTTTATAGAAGCTGCAGTTTCTATTAATTATTATATTGAAGCATGCAGATCTGAAATTGAGTGCAATTTATATTAAACCTAATTACTTCCCACTGTCACTTACCTTGTAAATATGTCTACTAAATGATTATGGTTACTAATGATGGGTGATTTCTAAATAAAGCTATAGGGACTGCCTTACTTTTAAAAGTAAAGGCATAAAGAATAGTTAATGCAAGTCAACATTTTCAAAGGCCTGTGTTTTCATGAGAGGTGGGTTCAAAGAAACTGCAGCAGATCTGTGGAGGCCTATCAAGTCTCTTCCGGAACAAAAGTTTCCTTAAACTACCACTTTTCACTGAATATTGATAAAGGCAGCTAGCAGAGGTCATAGGCATCCTTAGATCCCTTTTAAACAGGGTCCCTTCTTCTGACCCTGCTGATATTCCCATTGAGTCCTGATCTGTGCACTTAACTGCCTACAGATTTTTTTTTTTTTAAATCCATTTTAAAAGCATGATTCACGTGGTGAAGTGGTTTTGGAAGTTCTCAAATGTAAAGAATTCCATAAAAATATATGCATTTTAAAAGGATCTGAAGTCGTTATCAGTCAGCACAACCACAAAAAAAGAAAAACTACACCAGCTGTGTGATAATCTACCTGTGCTCATCAGGGGTGTGTGTGGTGGGGGAGTGGAATTCCATTGTTATAACAGTTTCAAGAGGAAAAAAAAAATTGATGTCTCTTTTGTATTTCACAAAATGCCTTTTCTAATCAATTCTTGATTTTAATTTTGCTACTCTTCTTAATCAGATGGGCTCTGGATTTGTAACGCTTCCAGACCTGATGGGAAACTCATTGTTTGACATCAAGGAGTCCATGGGATGGGATGTGGGGGGCACCAGGGTTTACAGACTTGAGGAGGACAGAAAGTGGGTAGGACCTGTATTGATTTTTGTAGAAACACATTAAACAGGAAATCTGAATTAGAGATCTCATCTCTAAAAAAAAAATGCAGACCTTTTTGTAAATCTTGTAAATGATGAGCAGTAACCAGCACCTAGCAGAATCACCAGCATGAGAATCAAACGAGATAAATCCCACTGCAGTTCCCCCGGACACATCCAACACCAGCGGGCAGTTTCAAACCACCTCACTGCTGCCCCTAAACCTGCTCTTTCCGCCTGTGCATTGGCATCAGAGCCAGAAACAATTTCTGCTCAAGCAGATGCTAACTGCTTAGCTCTGTTTGCAGTTTATCAGTACTTCGAAAGTCTCTAGAGCATATTCGTGCTAGTCTGCCCATCGCAAATCATACCCCTACTGTATTTACGGAAACCTAAAGTGATGTACTGACAGAGGAAGCAGCTTTGGCTGGGTATAAGCACAGGAACGGCACCTTCCAGATCCATTTATCCAAAACCCAGTGTGAAGTGCTTCTCCATACATCACTTCATGAAGCACTTTCGGAGGTAAGGCTCTGGTGAAATATAAGCTGTGGAATGGCAAGATACAGGATGGAGGAGAGGCCGTCCGGAGATGTTATTTGTTACACTGCAGCTGTCTAGGCCTACACGTGCAGTGCTCCGCTCTCACAGCCAACACCAAAGGCCTGACCAAGACCGGGGGTGCTCCTGCACCCTTGCTCCAATTTGGTGAAGCGCTGCAGCATCGGGTTGATGCCTGAGGGTGCATTTAAGCTCTGGGAAATGGCTCAGCTCGGTGAAGCAGGGATCGGTCTGTCTTCAGCATGATCTACCTGAAAGGAAGGTGTGGGGAGCTGGGGGTCAGCCTCTTCTTGCAGGTTACTAGTGATAGGACTAGAGGGAATGGCCTCAAGTTGCCCCAGGGGAGGTACAGGTTGGAAATGAGGAGACATTTCTTCTCAGAAAGAGCAGTCAGGCATTGGGACGGGTTGCCCAGGGAGGTGGTGGAGTCACCGTCCTTGGGGGTGTTCAAGGAAAGGTTGGACGTGGTGCTTAGGGACATGGGTTAGTGGGTGACATTGGTGGTAGGGGGATGGTTCAATCAGATGGTCTTGGAGGGCTTTTCCAGCCTTAATGATTCTGTGGCCATGCTTTAAGCATTTGCCTTGATCAGGATGACATGGTGACATCTCCCTCCGACCTGGGATCACCAACACTGTCATCATCATTCCCCAAGGCATCAGCACCTCTGAGCCACCCATGCCTTGGGTTTCTGCCATCTCTGTTGCTTTTTTTTTTCCTTTCTCCCTTTTAATAATAAGCAAGCAGATGAACAGTGGAACAAATGATGCCTGGTTTTCTACAGATTTGTGCTGACTGACCTTTAAACTGGATTACGCTGAATATTCTCTGTTATTTCCACATATTCCTTCAATTTCCTTCTATTTCCCTTCACAATCGTTCTCCCACAGAGTATTTTGTCTGTGGTCTGTCACTTGCTATGTCCCACTGCAGATGGGATCAGAAGTTAGACACAAACACAACTGTCTGAACACCCATCTTCCTGGCCAACCGTTTTTAATGAAGCTTGCAGAATATTAATTATTCTGGAAGCTTCTTTGCTATATCAGATCTCGTTTAAATGGGTCAAAAGGTGAGAGAAGGGGGTACAATCGGCTGCCTAAGCCAGGCTGCTGCTGGAAACGGGCTGAAGGTAATGGGGTCACTTCACACTGCCCTGCAGATCCCACTGCACTCGTGATACTGATGTTTGTAGATGAGGGAAGGGAGGTGCAACGCAGCACCCTGAGAAAGGCTGGTGGGGATGAGGATGGAGCCACAGCTCCCCGATACTCCTCTGCTGCTCTCCCTCCCTGGCCACACAGCCTCACTTAATGGTCTGCTCCTTTTCTGATGTGTGACCTTCTGCAAAATTCATGCGGCAAAATCAGCAAAAGGAAGAAAATGAAAAGACATCAAAGACAGAGCGAGGCGTACTTATATTTCACTGAATATCAATCCCTCTCTCCCCCAAAAAGGAAGAAAGAGCTAAGAACAAAAAGATAAAGGAATGAGATGGGAAAGAAAGACTGGAGAAAGAGAAACATCTAGGTTACTACTTTGGATCAATCAAGTGTTTCTTCAAAGTCAGGCTAAATGTCTTGAATTTCCCATTCTCTGGAAGCTCAGCAAGCTCTCTGCCACGTCGGGTTGCTGTGTCAAACTCCCACCTCTCACAAGGATGCAAGGATCAGCCCCAGACACGGATGCTCTGATACAGAACATGGGCCAAGGTATCTCCAAAACATGTATAAGTGGGTGGATGGATAACAAATTCTGTCCGCTACAATTTTACTAGATATTTTTATATACCGCTTCTTTTCCTATGTTCTATTTCACAGTGATTTTCTGTATTTCTAACTGCTGCTTTGCTAACTCTACACATTGAGCAGTTTTTCAGCCACGTAAGAATTCCTGCACACTATAGAAACCAACCCCAAGTCAAATATGACTTTTTGGAGGTCAGTAATGAAACAAATGAGTTTCAACCCAAGATGTGCCTTTTTATTTATTTATTTATTTATTTATTCATTTATTCTTCTGGGAGACCACAACCAGCAAGGGACCCTCTTTGTCCCTTTGTCCCAAAACAGGGGAAGGAAAGTGAGGCCCACCAACTGTGTGTACGAGGACTTTATTGGGACCTCCAAGCCACTGCCCCTCCACGACCTTGTAAGTGCCTCACTCAGGGTGAATATGAAGTGCTAAGGCATTTATTTTGCCCTGGAGCTCCTGGTCATTCCTCACAGTGAATATGAACCACCCACGCCACATCTCTATGAGGTGGGCAGGGGAACACACAAACCTGACTGCACATACCACTGGCTTTTACCTGCAGGTGGCCGGTCCTCTAGCTAGCAGTGACTCCCCAAATTTGGGGATACCCCTCAGCAACAACCAAGGCTTAGCAAGCAGCATGTTGAGATGGCAACACAAGCCACACTTCACCAAGCCCGTGTTCAGCTTGTTCCAAGAGCCAAAATTCACATAAAGTACCAGACATATAGCGCTGCACTGGGTACAGACTTCTAATGGCATACATACGACCTCTGTTCCTAAAGCCAGCCTCGTTCACTGTTTTTGTTTTATTATGGATGGGACCCAGGACCACCGGCCTCTATTTTCGCTGCTGTCACCACCATGCACAGGGTGCAGAGGTGCTGATGGCAACTACCCTGAGAGTAGCGAGTGCCCAGGCATGTTGGGGAAGGCAGCCCTCACCCCTGCAGCTGACCTGCCTTATCTTCTGCTGGGCTTGTCATGCTGCAAGGGAGAAAAACATCAGAAAAAAACATTTTTCATGTTTATTTTTTATTTTTAAACGAGCAGATGCACAAAGCAGCCAAAGGCAGCCAGGTTAAAAACAAAAGCGCTCGCCTCCAAGCAGACAGCTGCCTCCGTGAACCAGGTCCAAACCAAACCACAGAGCCCGTCTGCAGTAACAGGAGCTTTCGATTTGCTTTGCTTCTGCAAAGCAATCAGGACGGGAGCACGCAGGTCAGAAGCAATGTGTTCTTTTCAGCATCTCTGCTCAAAAGTGCATTGTGGCAGTTATGAGAGAGGCCCCAGCCTGGTTTTAATTTCCAAGAGCTAACGAACTAACCCAGTCACAGTCCTCTGATCTTTCAAAGCCCCGTTCAAATGGCTCTGGAGCATCAGACAGGAGAACAAAGTGGCAACTCATTTGGTGACTTGGTGCATGACCAGGGAAATGCCAGATTTCCTCGCTGCTTGCTGGCTCCCTGGCTGGGAAACTGCAGAGAACTACGCAGGGAAAATAAACCATGTTTTTAGGTCTGGCTGTCACCGGAAATTTTTGCTTGGGTAGCAATGCCACCTTCCAGCAGCAAAGGATAACTCCTGCCTCTATAGGTTTCTCAAGTGAAATAAGTTTGGGCAGTGAAAACACTTTTATGCTGGTAAAGCCATAACTATCCTAGTGCACTTGGCAGTTCAGAGCTGTTAAAAATAAAACTCCAGGGCAGTCTGTGCCAGTGGGACTAAGCTGACTAGAACTGCTCGTGTGGACTGGCTTTACAAACAACACAGTTCAAGCAAAGGGCTGGAAAAATAAATCACAAAGCTTTCTTGTGCTGAATTTTGCCATCTTTTCACTTACTTCCATTTTTCCTTTGTGCCCACAGCCAGTTTTACACTACCTCCCAAGAAATTAAAAGGAAAAAAAGTAGAGGCTGAACTCCCTGTTGCAGGACGCTTCCCCCCGGGCTTTGGTGGCAGGGTCCCTCAAAACGTGAGGAAGTTTGGGAAAGGTTGTCCGAAAGCTATCCCAAACATAAGGAATACAGATATTAAAAAAAAAAAAAAGAACAAGAACAAACAAACAAACAAACAAAAATGATAAAACTTTAACTGCTGCAGAAGGGGAAGGGCACGCCAGGAATGCCACTACTTCACACTGTATCTCACTTCCAGAGCAGAGGAGCCAGGTCTCAATGAAATGGATGCAACAGAGACCGAAGGGGTTGAAACCCCCACCCAATGCAAATGGATCTTTGCTTTTTCACAGACATACCCTTTAAAAAAATACTGTAGTGATGCTTGTGTGATTTGTCATAAAATCCTCTATTTTTCATCTCACCGGATAACTTGCTCTGCCCTATGCCAGCATCTGGCTGCAGCCAAAAGCAAACAAAAACCCATGTCTGAACATGATGTTCGCTATCACAGAGGTACCAACTACTCCTTGCAGCTCTCCCATTCCCTCCTCCCCAGCTTGGGCAGCAGGAGTGACAGCACAGCACCTGCAGGTTCTGCCTGGAAAGGGCTTGTTGGTCACAAGCCTTTTGTCCCTGGGTTTCGGGATGTTGCCCTGATTTATCAAGCAGCAAATCAAAAAACACTTGACTCCAACCAAGATCATGCCCACAGCTTGGCTCTGTGCAGGAATTGCTATTGCTGGACAACCCCGTAACTCCTCTGTTCGCACTTAATTCCTCACCCATGTAGGCAGCTGTGGTGCAAAGATGCCTGGTACAGCAAAGCTGCTCTCCTGCTCCCTATCAAAGAGGCCGAACTCATATACATTAATGTTGTGGCAATATTATTCCCCCATGCAAGGATGAGAGGTGAGAGATAGATTTCATGGTGCAAAGATAAATACGCCTTGGGTGATGTTTTTCCTTCCTTACAACTGTTTTTAGCATGCAGCTGCTGCAGCAATATCAAAAAGCACATCAGCCAGCACAGCAAAAATGCTGTTGCTCTTCACTGTGATAACAGAGTTAAAAACATTGCTTAATTATATGCAGGAGAATAAGCAGAAGCAAACCAGGGCAAATAATTCCTACATGATGGATTGGGACTGCAATGATTTACAAAGGGAAAACCACAGTAAGAAAGGAAGGTTTCTGAACTGCAGAGTTGAGCTTTTAAACAGCGTTTAAGTGAGAGCAGCCAAGAGCTCTGACTCTTTTGCTCTTCTCTGTAAGATGAATAAAGCAAAATTAACAGGGAGGTATACAGATTGCCACAGCAATAGTTTTTTGAGACGTGAGAAAATAAATTTGAAAATGCTGTAGATTTTAAAATCACATATGTTGATGGAGATATTTCTGATTAGAAAATAACCACACAGATGTTTGAGGTAGGTCATGATGGCCTGGTGCATGATGGCCATGAATTTTTGTCTGCATGGAAGAAGCAAAGTATATTTTTTTCTTTCCTTTAAGAATCAATTGCTCACACCTTTCACATTTCAAAGCAAAGTGCCCCCAAGACTCCTGACCGAATCAACATGACTCGTGAAGCTGGGTGCCAATGCCTTGGCAAAGCAGGGCAGGAGCAGCTCCAATGCACGCCCTGCCTGGGGGCATCCATGCCTGCAGCACGGCCACTAAGAGGCAAAAATACACACATAAAACACTGATGGGTGGTGGTGTTGGGGATGAGTTGAGGGTGGGATGAAATGCAGTGTTCAAAAAGTGCAAACTGTAGTAGAAAACCCTGGAGAACAGTGTGCTGAAACCAATCCACATGAACGCTGCCTCTTTGCATTTACAGCTCAGGGTCTATGTGATCACGGTGTGGAGGAAAGAGATAGAGAAATTTATTCTGGAAAACACAAGTGTTGTGAAAATAACCTCAACAGGCTTTACCAGAGTGAGCCGTGTTAGCCAGCACCGCACACTAGACATATTTCAGAGTATATTGCTCATGGTATATTCTTTGAACTAAAATGTTCTCATTCACAGCATTGCAAAGCCAAAGGCATGGTAAAAGCTGCGGGTTTTCTGTGCTGCTGGTTGTATGAACACAAGTGGCCAACCCCCTCCCAGAAACGGGCAAGTTGTACATTGTGTGCTGTTAATTTTCTATTTTAAGTACTCATCTGCAATCACTGTTTTTTATTTTTATTTTTTTTTTCTAATTCCCCAGTTTAAATGCAGGTTTAAGCAGTTTAGAGGCTAAAATGAGGACTAGGAAAGTGATAGAACAACCTACCCAGAATGAAAAGCACCACCCTACAGACTGGTTCAATATTTGTATTGTAGCAATGGCTGCTTTCCCAAACAAGAGAGTGGGCCTTCCCTCAGGCCCCACGGGAATTATCCCTCTCCAGCTCCCGAGGGGATGGACAAGCCCAGGACAGGGGGCCGAGCACCAGTGATGTGCCAGGATCCTGCACTTGTGGTGGAGACAGAGACAACACCCAGGTTTCCTTGCTTCCTGGCCACTGCCATCTCCTCTGGAAAATGGGTTGGCAACCTACAGCTTGAAGACCAAATAGGGCATGTGGGCAACCACCACTGGCACATAAGGGCCGTGGCTCCCACTGATTATGAACTTGTTTCCCTCATGGTGTGTGCTTCTGCGAGAGGCATCTGCCCTGGGGTCCTACTGAACACACATCTTGCTGGTGCTCTCTGCTAGCAGGGCAGAGGACGTCCCTTGCTTCCCACATGGGAAGGAAGGATCCCCAAATCCCTGTGGCGTCTGCAGCTGTCCATGCTTAAAACTCAGTGCTGGTGGGATCTCGCTCTCCCACTGGGGAGGGAAAAATGTAGTGTGACCTCCTCCAAGCAAGAGGACGCATGAATCACCCCCCCCAAAATACTGGTGGATGCATCAGCAGTTGTTCAATACCTGCACGGGGGTTAAGCCTCTTCCCAACACCCTCCATCGATGGCTTTCAGGGGCAGCGAGTTCCAGAGATTAGTCACGCACCATGTCAAAATTATCTCCTCTAATCAGCAGCATGTTTACTCCTAGGGTGGGTACTTGCATGTTCATCAGAGAGAAATAAAGACCAACAGATTTCTTAAGAGAGAAATAGAAACACTATAAAAACATTCATTCTAATTAGTTTAATTACTTGTCTGTGCAGCTCACTGAATCCTCATCACTGGAGTGGATTAAAGTCGCTGGATTTAAGCAATTCTTCATATTGAGCTTTTATCTAGTACCATGTGGTGGGGTGACAAGAGATTCACAGACACAAAACAAAAATTATCTGTACACAGTATATTCAACTACACGGCCAAAACATGTATGTAGCCACATTTGATACTACACATTAAAACCAGTTTATTTTGTTTTAATATGCAGTGAGTTATTTTATTTATAGGTATGCCTTTAAGGAGTGAACAATTCCTAGGAGGGTTAAAAGTGGTGCTCTTTCCTCTAGTGACTTCTAGAAATCATTTACCATTTGTTGGAAAAACAAAACAAAACAAAACAACAACAACAACAAAAACACGTTTTAACAGCAATGTCTGGTCCCCTTCCCCCTTCCTGTGATCAACCATCTAGGCAGGGTACAACTTTACATATTGATATATTCCTATATATTTCACTTATTATTATTTATTCTCTCTGTTCAGACTTAAGATTATTATAGGGACACTATCAGTTAAATGCCTGCAAAGCAGGAAGAAGATGGATTATTACAGAATCAAGGCATTTGACTTCTTTACACACTTGCAAAACTTAAGCAATAGCACAGTTTTCCTGCTTCAGGACTTCTCACACTGCTCGTTTCCCTCGGCAGTTTTTCCTGCCCTGGGAACCATAGTACCCATCCTTTAGTTAGCTGAGCAGCAAGTTTTTCAAGTAAAATTAAGGCCCTCACAAACACTTTTGAGCTGCATAGGTCAAACAAAAATCACATGTGCATACTGGGTGTTCTTCTTGCAAGGTTTCAGGACAGAAATAAGCTCTAACTTTCTCAAAAACAAAAACAAACAAACAAACAAACAAAAAAAAAACAAACCAAACCAACTTAATTTCTCTACAAGCAGCCCCTAAATCTCTCTCCTCATGACACAGGCAGCACACATCACAGCACGAAACACTGAGGGAAAAGCACCCAGAGGACCTGATGGAGGGGAAGGAACACAGGCTGAGGGCAGGAGACAATTGGTGACCACTTCTCAACAGGGTTTAGATGTGAGGGAGAGGAAAAGGAGAAGAAATCCAGGCAACCAGGGTGCTGAGTCTGAACAACAGAGGCAATACAGGCAGACTTACAGGATGTGTGGCCAACACTATTTGTCCGACATGGGGAGCATCCCTTGCATCAGCCTCATCCAACACAGCAGCAGCACTGGAGGAGTCTATGGAGTTCCCAAAAGAGAGGAAGGAGCTCAACAATTAACACAAAACATTAGTAACCTGCGTGTCTATAGCTGCACACCTCCCCCTTTGACTCATTCAAGATGTGGTAGAAAAACACAGATGGTTGTGATTTACAACACTGGTGAGTCACTGCACCTCTTCCCTTTCCCCCCACCCCCAAGGGCTTCTCTGTGTATCTCCATGTTCCCAGATGAGGAGCACAGATCAGAGGAGAAAACACCACAGACAGACTGGTGTAACATCTCCCTCCCACAGCATGGTTTTAACCTTGCTCCCCGGACCCTCCTTTTCTTCTCTCCTGCCCCCATTTCCCTTTCCACTCATCTACGCTCCACTGAATTCAATGGCTATCACTTCTCGTCATTCAGATTGACACTGCCTATGCAGTCTGGCACCACCATGAAAAGCCTCAGAACACAGGAATTTCCCATTTTAAAATATTAGGTCTGGCTTATAACACCTAAAAATACTCTCCATCTGAATGGAAAGGCCTGAGCTATGGTGCCATAAACTATCACAAAGCAGGGCTTGGGGTATGAAGCAGTGCCTGGGAGCCCTCCACACTGAGGGCTTGCACGGTGATGAATAGAAATGTTCACCTTGAGACTCCCAGAAGGAGGGACTTCAACACACCTTCAAAACCAAACCATCCCAAAAACTGCCAGCCAGGCTTTCAGATACCTGGACACTTAGCGTCCCCTAGGTGAAGGGGGGATATCAGACAAACCTGATGCCCCAGGCACTTCCAGACAGCTCCGATTTTCAGTAGATGAAGAGTCAGCCTTTGGCCTAACTCACATCGTTCAACACCATGATGAACTGAGGAGGCAAACCTCAGGCAAAACCCTACATTGAAATGCCACGTGTTGGTCTGGGGGTGCAGACAGACCCCACCACCCATGCCACGGCTGGGTAGGACAGCATGTTGCAGACCCCCACGCTTGCCCATGCTAGGTGTAAAACCAGCAGGTCACATCTCTACATCCCCATTCACAAGGAAGTTGATGGCTGCTGGTTATGAGGATTTAGGTGCTAAAAGAAGCAATGGCCTACACAGTGCTCCACATCCATCCACCTGACCTCCTTGTCTCCGTCCAGCCCTGGTGCTGATGGTTCTGCTGAGGGACTTTCTGAGCATCTTGGTGTAAATAACTCTCGTCCTGTCACATTTTAAATTACATTTTCTTGTGCTCTACTTGTTTAAAGGAAAGACTGTTTCAAGAGCTGCCTTGCCTCACACCATGAAAAATGTACTTCCCTGTCCAGAGCCTTTTCTTCTCTGACAGCAATCACCAAATATGTAAAACAGGTAGATTTTCTATAGCCTTTCTCCTCATGTAGGAGCCTGCCTTAGGTAGTTAATGAACTACGGTGTTCAGAGGATCCCAGCAGCCCAGCATCTGAAGGCTTTACAGCTGTTGAGGCACCTATCCTCACAGCAGGGCTGTGAATTAAAGCACTGCCGTTATCCCCATTGCTCAGATGGGCAATTAAGGCATGAAGAGATCGTGGCTGAGGCTTCATTAAACGGCCAAGCCAATTTACAGCTTGCTGCTGCCAAATGGGATGGAGTAAAACAGTGCAAAAAATCACACCCTACCCACCACGGTCACATGGGAAGTCTGCAGGGCTGGAAATTATATCCAGGTGGTCTGTGCTCCAGGCTACTGCTCTAACCTCCCGTAAATTCAGATTATCCTCCTGGCTCATGAGTTAAAAATATTTAACAGCCAGTGCAGAATGAGCCAGGACTCTTAGTTTAGGTCCTAGTGAACAAGCGCCGAAGACACAAAACCACCACAACCCTCTGCAAAAAGCAAAAGTCTGAAGATCAAAGGCCCGAACTATCTGCCCTCCCTCAGAAATCACTCATCACGCCAGGCTGCAGAGAAGCTTGTCTCTGCATGTAGCCTGCAGAGAAGCCCCTCTGCTGCTGACATCCCTCTGTCCTTACAGAAGCTCAAAGTTACCTTCCTCTGCAGCTGCAGCAACATACATTGCTAGCAAAGATGCACCAGTTCCTGGTCTTCCTTCGCTTAAATGCTACAGCTCAAGAATTCTCCTGCCTTGATATATATTAAAAATATACAAATAATAAACAAATAAATGCCTAAATTCTGGAAAATCCAGTATTTTAGGGAGGTTTTCCATGCATTAAAGACCTTCTCATGACAACCCCCTCTCGTCCAAAGCCTGTGGGTACTGCCAATATATTTGTTCTTTCTTGCTGGCTCTGAAGGCTCTGGAAGTCCTGTCCCGAAGCTGCTCTGATTTACCCACACTTCCCACATTCCTTTCAGTCAAGGGCATGGTTTCTCCTACTGTTGGTATTACAAACGGAGTGTTCCTACTGTGCCATCATCCCTTAATCAGGTCCTTGGTCAGCTCTGAGGTCAAATACTGAAACAGTGACCCTCTAAAAGATGCTTAGCTACTGTTTTCCATCACCCTTATCACATGCTGTGCCTGCTGAAGTTGTTTTATTACACCTGCTGTACTTCATCTCCTGCAATTCCTATTTAGATCACCTCTGCACATCATTTTCCCCTTATAGGCTTCTTATTTATTTATTTATTTATTTTATTCACGTTGTTTTCAAGATGTATTTCATTATCCCTCTTTTTCTTAGTAAGCACCCAGACCTCATAGCCATACAAAACACTTTGCTTTATATAATCCTATGGATGGTATGGCAGAAGCAGAAAACTTTCCCCGTTTTCAGCAGAAAAGGCAAAGAGACAATAAACAGCAAGTCTGACAAGACTCTTGGAAACATCTGCATGCATCCCTTCCACTGCAAGTCACAAAACATTTTCTCAGCTTTCTGGGTATTTAAGGCATCTCATACAAGAACAAAGCCACCAAGCATTCATTATCCATCAGCAGAAGCCAGCAGAAGCATCAGTGATGGTCCTGATCTCCACACAGGACATCAAGTCTGAAATTAATAGTAGTTTTGGAGCTAAACTTATTCACAAAGTAACACATTCTTGTTCTGTACCGCTGTTCTAACTTCTGTCATCCAACTAATATGCAATACCCTAATACACAGAAATATTTAGCTTCCTTAGGATAATCACAGATTATACATACAACTTTTTTAAGAACACCCCAACACAGAGAGTTAAAAAGCCTTTCAAAACCATGCTTGCTTATGGAGAAAAGGCCTGTCTTGCTCTGCCCTATGCTGAGATTTCAGGTGGGTGTGTGCAGGTTACTAAGCATCCCTCCAGGCGCCTTTTAGGTAGGATGGCAAACATATGCATTTTGCCCCGGGGATCTCAGACCAAACGAGCTCCCTTTTCCTCACCACAGCACCCTTTGCTTCTCTGATTTGTCACAGGGCAGAGCCGCTGCCCTCTGCACACAGTGACAGCTTTGCTGTTGGGAGAATTTGGCAGGGCTACAAAGGACCTTTGTTCGTGCCAGGACCTGGGTGCACAATGCAATCCTTCCCCCTTGTCACACACTGTCGGGTTTCCATGGCTGGGCCAGAAGCACTCCCCTGCTACTGCAACATTACCTTCTTCCCATGCTGAGTACTGCGGGACACAGGAGACAGAGGGGAGCCAGTCACTGCTTTTTGGGGCACAAATTCCTGCAAACTCCAACCTGACTAGCAGCACAGATGACATATCTGAGAGTGTTGGAGCTCTGCTTACAGCTCTGTTGCAGGACTTTCGCTACCTGGATACTGCAAAACCACCAGAAAAAGGCTCTCCGATTTCCAGGTACATTCTTGTCCTCGAGGCCAGAAACTTGGCAGATAGATGTGATGTAACATTATTCCTCTGCGCCACAGTTCTCTGTTTGCACTAATCTGCCAGCCTGTGTGTGTATGTCACAACGGCAGAGCTGGACCAGGGCTTTGAATCCAGCCTGTCCCACCTTTCCCCACTCTGGCCCTTGCAAGAAAGGTGTGGATGGGAGCTGCCAGCACCTGGGAGCTCCAGGAAAGGAGCAGGGGATGGAGGCTGAGCGCAGACTGAGCGGTTGCTGCTGGAGAAGAGTGGGACTTGGCAGGACGCAAGTGTCTCTGCATTTTCATTTCACCCATGAAACATGCAGAAGAGATGATTACTGGATCACTCACAAATTATTTAATATCCCAGTTTGAAAGAAACAGTTCATCTTTTTTTTTTTTTTTTTTTTTTTTTTTTTTTAATTTAAAAAACTAAGCAGAATAGAGGTGAAAAGCATCTTTAGAAGTAAATGTGAAGTTTCATAAGATCTGACCACGTACTAAAACCAGCTCAGTGACACACCTGAAGTATGATCAGACTATCCCAATCCACACCTTTGCAGACTTTTGCCACAGAGAGAGCCACAAAGAAGGACACATTTTGCTTTTTCCATTTCTCATTTAAAACATCACAGGATGCAGAACAAACCAGTTCCCATTTCCAAAACCGAGTCTGATTTGGAACACACAAAGTTCAGATGCTTTGGCATCTGGCTGGAATGCCCCTTACACTCCCAAACCACAGAGGGACAATGTTTCACCCAGACAGATTATTACCGTGCCAAAGAATAAACTGCCAATGACAGCAACAAGAATTGGCAAAACCTTCCATTCATTTCTTTCTTACCAGTGTAAGCATTTGCCATCAATACACCTTAAAACACAACGAAGTGTACTTGACAGTTACCTCCTCCTGTCTCCTCCCACACGTTTTTAATTCGGGCATACTCACTGCTTCCTGCACAGAGACGGAGTCATTACAAGCATCGGCCTTTTTGTCTCCCTGGATCCCCCTCCGGCTACTTCATAGCGTGTCCAGATGAACAAACTGTAACAATGGCTCTTGAGCAATACTTCAGAAATGCAGAAGAGGAGAACTGCTCGTTACAACAGTGTCTTACTGAGGAATATTTGTCTAAATTTTTATTTTTTTTTTTGAAACTGGGTTCCTTCTCCTCCTGTTTCTGGTGAGTAGGAGGGATCTCGGTTGAAAAAGCCAAAGCTAGTTTATACACATAAAAAACATCTCCCTAGGGGAACACGTCTTAGTTGCCTCTTACAAGGTCAATCAATTATTTCACGTTGCCTTTTGGTATGTCAGAAATCTTCCATTGAGCAATTTTGCTCCATTAAAAAGTATCTGAAGGAATGATTTTGGAGTACTTTCTTATACATAATTGATTCTTCCCTAAAAGCAAAAAAATCTAATCACTATTCTCCAAATGAGACGACATCAGAATGCAACGCAAAGAAGCCATACGAAGGCAGAAGCACAAAAATAGGAATCAATTCAGAAGGCGGCTACTCTTGCTGCTATCTAGGTCAACAGAAGGAAAGCAAGACCTGAGCTTGAGTTTGTAACATCCCATAAACTTAATTACTTTGGTTTTCTCCTTATTTTGTATGATTTGTGCTCCTTTCCCAGCCCACCTCCCCCTCCTGCTTCAAACCCCGAAGCTCTCCCTTGCCTGCCAGTCTCATGGATTATCTTCTTGCTAAATTTTTCAAAAAAAGGCGAAAGAGAAGTCAGAGGGAAAGTGTTAATCTGTGCCCGTGCCCTGTGCGGGATGCAGGCTCCAGTCCCGTGTGCGGAGGGACGGGATGACAGAAGTGCTAAGTCTCATTGTTTCCGAAATAACCTGTCATTTGGCTGCCTCTCCAGCCAAACTGAACTGGAAATCCTGCAAAAGCCTGAGCACAACCAACACGGAAAGCAACGGCTCACGAAGCACTTGTTCCAGAAGAACCCCAAAATTTCAGAGGGATCGTGTGATGCTGGCACAGAAATAATCTCCACTCAGCCCATGCATGCTAAGAGCGAAGTTTTGCGAGAAGTTTGAACTCACATCTCCTCCGACACAGTATGTTACTAATCCGTGTTGCTGCCTGCCAGGGCCACGAAGCGCGAAAAGCATGAAAATGGCCAGAAACAGGTCTGCAGCACAGCGACCAGAACATGCGCTCATCCTCACTGACTTCAGCAAACACTCCTCCCCCCTTTCCTGTGTGCTGCAAAATAGGCTCCAACCAACCAGTCACCGACATCCAGCGGGACACTAATATTCGGGATTTGTTTGCCAAAACACGTGCGCTCCTTCCAAGGGAGGAAAGAAAAAAAATAAAAGATCCTTAACTGCATGATTTCAAGAACCGCTGATTTTGTGACCAGCTTGCGTTAATTTAGTCTGTCTCCCAGCTTTACAATGTTTGTGAAAATTTCTCTCTCTCTAAAACAAATAACCAACAAAAACCCTGCTATGAGATCCGTGCGATGTGGCAGCTCTTGCCATGGCAACCCACCAGCTCCGAGTGCGCTTTTCTGCATGGACCTCACTGCAGAATGAAGGAGGGCAGGGAAGGAGTGTGCTAAAAACCTCCACTGGCCAAGTCCAGCCTAGTGATCCCACCACTAAGACACCCAAGAAAGCGACCTTGGCTCAAACCATTAACCAGCTGCTCCATCACTTGCAGGTTGGTTGGTCTGCTTGTTTTGTAAAGCATGTTCAGTGCATTTTGTTTTCCAAATGTCACAGAAAATTACCTTTGCAGCCCCAAAAATGTTCTCTGCACCAGAAAGGAGCAGAATTAAAGCAACTGGGCCATGTTCCCAGATGGTCTCCACATGCCACAGCAAGGAGCTCTCTGGGGGATGTCCCATGGCTGAGGACGCGGCCGCTGTTGTGGGTAGTCGAGCCTGCGGGAAGGCTGCTTATGAGCTCCCTCGCTGCCTCCGATAGGCATCGCTGGATGTTGCGCACTGTCTTCTGCTAGCACCGACCTGCCATTGCTGCAGCACAATTAAACACAGGCTGTGCCTTCAAGCTCGTCTTCACAACCACAACTTTTCCTCTGAAACACCCCCCCCCCCCCCAACCCTTTAATGAATACTTTAGAAATTCAGCGCCCCCAGACATCTGTGGGAGCTAAGACCTCCAGGCACGCCTCATCTTTGGATACTTTTCAATCTAGCCATGCAGCCAAATCCTTTGTGATTTTTGATCCTTTTTGAACTGCTCGGGATCCAAAGTTGACACTCAAGCCGACTCCCAAGGACTTCTTCCCCCTTCCTTCTTTTCAACAGCATTCCCTCTCTATCTTATCACCTGCAAGAGTCTGCCTTAAGTGCTCCGATTACCCAGGCTGGAGCCATCCAGGGTTATTTCTCCCGAGGCTTTATGTGAAAGTTTAGTTGCACAACAGTTTCTGAGGTTTAGGAAAAACTACGTTCCACAGCTGAACAAAAGCAAGAGCTGATGTTGTTATCTGAAATCACCCAACCCCAAAATCCAAATAAGGTGGGAAGAGAAGAGACAATAGTCCAGCGGTTAAGGCTGGGGATGGCAGAGACCTGAAACCACATCTCCAACGAGTGTTCAAACCATTCTCTCTCTCAAAGCCAGTATGGGCTTCAGACAACTTTCCTGACAAAAACATTGCTGACACATGCATTTATGTAAAAAGCTTCAGCTCTGGTAGGTCAGTTGCCTTCTGGCAGTGAAACACTTGGTCAAAAACATTTCCTGAAGCAACTACCGTCTCAAGGCTTCTGTGACGTTCAGGGGATTAGATCAAGGCTTACTGCATGTTCCTCACATGAAAGAGGACCCTCTCCCCCCGGTGAATTCTTGAATTATTTTTTATCTTTTCTTCACAAAGTTCCTTTTCTCTTCAGGATTTGTCTCATGGAAGACACACTGAAGAGGCTACCTCAAGAAATTGTGGATGCCCCATCCCTGGAGGTGTTCAAGGCCAGGCTGGATGGGGCTTTGGGCAACCTGGTCTGATTGGAGGTATCCCTGCCCATGGCAGGAGGGTTGGAGCTAGGTGGTCTTTAAGGTCCCTTCCAACCCAAATCATTCTGTGATTCGATGATCTGCTTCCTCTCTGATGCCTTTTGCCTTCTCCACCCCCACCAAAACATGAAGGGGGTTGAGGAAGCTCAGTCAGAAGAAACAGGACAAACTCCTCACAGAGCTCCTGATCTGTGTGGCCTTTAGCAACACTCCCAAGTCTCTGAGGAGGGAGGGTGCTCCTGCCTTGGGAAGCAATTGTGCCCGGTATGACCTGATGCATTCAATTCACTTGGTATCTCCTGTGGCCTCACAACAGTAAATTAAAGGGTAAATATCTGAGGAGAGAGGGAACAAATAAGAAGCCTTAAAGCCCCTTTCCACTCACACAGTCCCAGGTGAGGTACTGCAAAATGGGAACGACAGCCATGGAGCATGAAAAGGCTACAGAAATGTAATGGAAAATCCTCACTCAATCACTGATGAGTCCTCTCATAACACTTATTAAAATAAACGGAATATGACAAAACATAACACAATTGTACACAACACTGCTGAGAAATTGGATCTGGCTGCTGAAATCCGTTCCCAAACCTCTTCGAACCGACATCAGTTCACATCAGTTAACTGCATCCAAACCACGCAAGGTCAAGGAGGGACAGCCAAAAGGAGGTAGGTCACCTGAGCTTGAGTCATCTACAGGACGGGGCTGGCACCTACATTTTTGCTGGCCTCTTTTGCCACTTGCCAAGGCGCAGATGTGGCATCTCTACTTGTTTCCTAATGAGAGGAGGCACAAAACAAAAGAGTTCAAGGGCTATGTCCGTGGGACTTTTGTCTTAGCTGTTGTTGCATGAACGAGTGAGGAGAGGAGCCTTAATATTAGATCTAGGAAGGTGTGTGAAAAAAGGCCGCTCTGTTTTCTTCTCATCATTTGTTTTTAATTCTAGATCTCATTCTTTCAAAATTGAATTTAAACAAGAACAGGACAGATTTTACTCCTTTTGTGGAATAAATCAGCCTAACTGCTGAGGTCGGTGTTTTTGGACCAGCATAGACTCAGCCAAGGAAATTTGGTGCTGTCAGATTCATCCTTTAGGAAGGATGAAAAACAGCCACCCTGGCACTTAAAATTTCTTCCTTTGAAGATGAAGCAATTTAAAGTTGGTATCAGATGGCAGGAACTGAAAACTCTCCTTTTCCAGACTACTCTAAGATACTTTTTCAGTGCTTCGAAAGCTGAGCAAGGGCATGGCCCACGCAGCCCATCAGGCACACAACAAGCCAGGGCTCTGAAAGACGGCTCTCCTCTGCCTCCTGCCCCAGACTGCAGAGACGGGCAGGAAACTGGGAGGAGGGCCACAAAATATTTAACCCACCAAAAGGGGCTTCAGATGGGATCCAAGGCCCATGTTTCAGAAGATTCAAAGCACAGTCCGAGTCTTGCATAAAAAAAACAATCCCCAAAACACGCACAGCAAAAGAAAACCACCAAAAGCATACTACGAGAGAAAGAGGGGAAAGGAATTATTTGAAAATTTTACCAGATCTAAAGCAAGAAATCTATTAGTGAAAAGTAAGTCTTCCACATACAACCCAATTTCAACATGTAGGCACATACACACATGGTATCTATCAAATTATACAAGAACAGAACATGTCGTTGCTGTTTTTGTAGGGAGTAAGCACCACCAGGAAAGAAACACCTTTGAACCCAGACTTCTGTTTGCTTCCAGTCCCAAGTGACCCAAAATAAGGGCTGTCTGAAGATGTTCAGTAGTGGGTCAATCTTTCCCAGTAGGTAGGAGAACTATAAATCAATTGCTTTAAAATAAAATAATAATAATAATAATAAAACAACAAAAACCCCTAAGGGAACAAGTGAAACTGGGGGAAAAAAGGTAAAGATGAAAAGAACCTGTAATCTCTTTAATGTGGCACTGAAGTTCTTACAAAGAGAAAGCACAGAAATGATAAGAAAAGGAAAGAAAGAGAAAGAAAGCAGCCCGTTGACATCAGCTACAGATTTTTTTTTTTTAATGGGCATTAGGTCAGCAGGGCAGCTCCATCTGCCCTGCCTAAACCAGAGCTTTGATGATGTTACATGTATGATTTTACCACAGATTTCATCCTGTTTGGCTGTAAGTTTATTTTTTGTGTGTGTATGCACGTATATCACAGCATGGATGATAGCACAGGGTTTTCCAGAGGGAAAAAAGGGTGATTTGTAGGTAATAATGAAAACAACAGGCGTTGGGTTGCACTTCAGCTGTCTTTTTCAGGTTGGACAAGGGGAAAGGAGGAGAGAAAGGAAGAGGCAGCAGCCAAGGGCTACAAAGGCCCCGGAGAGAAGAGAATTGGGAGACTAAGGAATGGCTTTGCCATCAGCCTCCTGCACCCTGCTCACCTCCTGAACTCAGCTACATGCACAGGAGCCACCATGTTCCCTTGCTGCTGCCAAGGCGCAGTACGTTGGCCAAGACAACACTGATAAAAGACTCTTCTCCGCTACATTTTCACCAGTGATTTGCATCTACACGTAGATGAAAAGAGACCCCAGGCATCCTCCTCCAAAAAGACTACAAAAAAGGAAAGATCATGAATCCACACTGCTTTTCTTTGAAATTCTACAGTGCTTTTCCAACCTAATTCAATAAGGACTGTGTAAACAGACTGGAGCCTGTAAGAGTTCCCAGCAAATGAGTCGCCTGACTAACACCGATGAAGTTAGAGAACGTTTGCTAGGAGCTGAAGTCAACGTTTAAAACGCAGACTGGAGACAGATCGAGCAGATTTGGAGCCTGGCTTTCAGAAAACCTTACCGTACAAACTCAGCAATCTCGTAAGTTTACCTAATGCAGTTTAGCATTAAGTTTAGCATAAAGGCAGGTTAGCAATAATTAGACTCTACTTGCTTCTAACACGCATAAGATCCCTGGAGAACATCGTTGTTTCAGCCAGCACAGATTCATGGTACACTCAACTGCACGCAACGCACAACTACACGCAATGCCTTCTAATCAAATAGATCCTATGAAGCCAAATCAAACCCAGAGCACATTTTTATGTCCATTACAATACACAGAGTAGCCATGTTACCCGAAGTGGTCACTGCTTCAGGAGAGCAGAGCCGGCAGACACGAAGGACAAAGCAGAAGACACCCAGCACAGGCTGGGCTGCGCAGGGACACCGCTGACGGATGTGCACAGACTCTGCCCTCAGGCAGGCGAAGCTGGGGCAGAAAAAAGCTCTCAAGACACAATAGGAAACTTAATATTCATAAGTTGCAGCAAGAACAAACAAGGGGTTAATGATTTCTGGCAGTTTTATTTTGCAAGGGGCAAGATAGAAAGGGGGATAAATTTTCAAATTTAATTTTACAATCCCTGTAGATTATATTCCAGGAAATTACTCTGTTATGTGAATACTGTTACTGAATGACATTTTGGTCCCATTATCTCAGACTCTTTTTGGCATGTATGTCAGATGTGATTCACCATATGTTTAATGACATGCAACACACTGGTTCAAATATATCCTACTAATGCAACCAGCCAAGAGAACCTTTATTTTCTTATGTTTCATGTTACAACTTAACTCAGAAATGCCTCAGTTAGTCACACAGTCCTCCTCCAATTTTAAGATCTCCCATGTAGATTTATGGAACTTTAAACAACAAAAGAAAACCTCCTGAGACAGATAAAACTTCTTTTCATAAATTTGAGAAAGGCAGGATACCATTTAACTGTTAGCACTGGAGATGTCCCAATCCCAATATCTTCTCCAGCATTTTTGAACTATTCTTGTGAAATGGTTTCTCTGTATGATAATTAGATAGGATTTTTATAGCAAGAATGTTTTCCCAGACCAGCAGTTTTTCCCCAGTCCAAAATTCAGTGATGCAAAAACAAACAAGTGCCAATCCCTGCCCCAAAGAGTTTACACTGTTTCCTTCCTCAAAGAGGAGTTAGGAGGATTACTAGCTGTAAACTGCTTTGAAGATAAAAAAAATAATTAAAAAAAAGCAAGTGCTAAATATTGCTGTCCCCATGAGTCAACGCATACTCCTCAAAACTCTCTACTAACCATTTATACCATGACAAAAATAGTAATCTTGAGCAATAAGCTCGATGTTTTACAATTGGTGGCTCAGGAACAACAAGCGGCATCAAGCGTTACTGTCTGTGCTAATAGCTCCTCACAGGCAACTCTGAAGGTTAAACCCAACAAATTTCCACTTGTGCAGTCAGGCAGATTTTGTTCAGCCCCTTTTGGCCCAACGAAGGCAAAGAGGTGAAGGTGCTTCTGCCCTGCAGAGAGGAAAGAGCAAGAGTTGTCCACCATGGCAACCTCAGCCCTTGCTGAGGGGGGAACCCTCCTGGGTTTCCTACCTGCTCACCTCCATCCAGCTGGTGTTGTGCTGAGGATGCTCAAAACGATTTGGCACAGAGCCTCTGCCAAAGAGGGTTTGGGGCAAGGAGTGGCCGAGAAGCACCAGTCACCCCCAGCAGTCCCTGTGAGAAAGGACCCACAGGCTGGCAGCATGTGTGGATCAAGCCATGCTGTCACTCATCCTTCTTGACTAAATAGTAATGGAAACCAAACCCCAAACTCACTCCCAGGAATTCACAGCCCCCCACTGCAGGGCTTTTGATCACCTGGACTACAATCCAGCACTTGCAAGGCAGCCACAGACTAATTTTCAGATGTGTCAGTGTCCAGGTCTGCAAAACCATTTGATGGAACCCCCAGGAATTCAATGCCCTGGAAAAAAAAGTGAGGTCCTATGCATTGCATACAGGTGTTTGACAGTACTGCTGCAAGTATGCTGACCATGGTGTTACCTGGGTCTACACTGCTACCCCAGCCAAGGCTCCTGAAAGAGGTAAGAGCCAGGGAAGAAGCCAGGACACACACCGAGGTGCTGCATGGTCTTGCGGAAGCGAACAGGGCAACGGACTCCTTCGCTCAAAGAGATTAGGTGCTATCTAGGAAGGAAAACAGAGCTAGTCACCCGAACCCTGTGAGTATCACTGTCACACCCAGACCACCCTCTCTCTGCAGATCTCAGGCCTGAACGTCGGTGGAAAGGCAGAGAGCACAAGGAGTGGAGTCAGATGGCGTCAGCCGGACTAACCCTGTTAGAGCCGCCCGGAAAAGAAAATGAGTTGATTGATAACAACTGATGGGTCTGCAAAAAAGAAGGTGTTTTCTCCCTCAAAATGGGCCTGGTGCTGAACAAGCGCTGTGATTACACAACACGTGAGTGCACTGTAACAATCATCACGTGCCAGGAGACTTCACCTGGGCAAGCCAGGCAAGGCACCAGAAACAACACGGTGGGTAGGACCAGGTGAGTTCGGAAACCACGGCTTGTTGTGAAATTCCTAGGTCTGATGGCACCCCAGAAGCAGCACGCTTTAATGGAGGGTTTCAGTGACCAGGCTGGTCACCTCCACACTCCAGATGTTGTAAAGGAGACTTGGATCAAGAGCTGGGAAAACAGACTAGGGTTTTCCAGCAGCTGTCGTGCTGTCGATGCCGTCCATCACTCAAAACTCATCACATTGATGTAACCATCAATGTATTTGCAGCCATGTGCTTCATGTGGACATGAAAGATGCTGCTACACCTTAGCCCAGTGCTATGGATACCCCACAGAGCACAGTGAGGTTTTCAGGAGGAGAAGCAACATCTTTAATATGCATCTATTGCTGTCCAGAGACCTGATGGGCACAGCAGCGCACTGGTTGGGAGGTAAGAGACACATTGCAGAAGGGAGGTGTCAGAAACAGGTGCGCAGGGCTGTGATTTGCAGGTGTAATTCACCAGCTAAGCCTATTAGGATTTTTTTATATGCAACGAGGACTTCCCATTAAACCCACCGGGTTGAGGAAGAGATAAAATCACGCACAGGCAGGATGAGAGGGCAGCTGGGTTGCCAAGAAGCAGCGTGCAGCCAAGCAGAAGGGGATCTGCAAACGCAGCCATGGCACGAAACGGTGGCTGCAGGAAGGGCTGACGAGTCCTGACTGAGACCCTGTGCAGGAGGTGGGCAGTAGGAAACCCCGGCCAACACTGGAGGCACAGCAAAGCCCCTAACGGAAACCCAGCTCTATGGAGGTCACCGTCTCCCTCCTCTCCCGTCATCACATCCCCGCTTGCTTCCCAGGCTCAAAACCCACCTGATAGCCACCAAGATGATACAAGGTGCTGTAGGCTCTGCTAGCCTTGCACCACTTTTAACACACTGGGCTTGCCTCTGACTTCCTCGCCACCTCAGGACTAGTCCAAGTGTAACGCCGCAGTCAGGAGTCGATCCAAGTGACACAATTACTCAGCCAGACGTGGCTGGAAAGAGATATTCAGCCGTTCTCGTGACACGCATGAAACGCACCCTCAGGTCTTCACAGGAAGTTGCTTTTGGATCTTGGGAAGAGCAGCGGCACAATTTCTGCAGACCCAAGCACGATGTATGGCTGCAAGAGGCAGGGCTGCATATCATGCTGCAGCTGCAGGATGCTGAGGTTTCTGTCCCTAATGTGCACCAAAAGGCATGTGTTCATTATAAAAACAGCCCTTAACAAGGGTGTGCTGCCTTTCCCCCGCCACAGGCAGATGCAAGCTGCTTCTCACCTGCTCACAAGTGCTTTCTTCTAGTGCTGCCCCAATATTTTTGAAGGGGCTGAGCCCAGCTCATTTAATTCCTCCGAACTTAAGCCCGACTCCACCAGAAGCAGGATCAGAGCAGGAAGCAGCTCCTTCCCCCCACTCCTTGAGCACCAGAGACATGGTCTGTCCACGGTCACTCAGAGGGATCTTTTATTTCAGAAAAAAACAAAAACAAACAAACAAAAAAAAAAACATTGGAGAATAAGTCTGCACCAGGAATAGGGACCACAGAATATTTTAGGACAGAGCTAAAACAAAACAAAACAAAACCAAAACCAACAACCTCTTTGGTGGCAAATACACTTCCCCATGCCGCAGGACCTTGAGCCTCCTCCTGGAGAAGCTGCCAGGTGCTGCCCTTGCTCTTCCCATGCTCACTGTCCCACCTGAGACCCGGCTGGGGCTGGATTCATCCCTTGCAAGCCTTGCTTGGTGTCAGACAGCAGCACACACAGCTACAGCCTGGTCTGAGCACGCTTTGAGGAGCACAGACAGGAAATGTGCCGGGTTTGTTTGCACCTGAGCCATGACTAACGCTGGCAGGGAGAACTGAGACAGCTCAGACACCAGCGCAGCGCTCAGTGTGTACGTGATGCTCCTCCCGAGCTCCAAAAGCAGCGAGATGGGGCCTGAACACACGCCACCCATGCAAGAATCACAGCTGCATCGCAGGCAGCTACTTGGGATGCAAACCCTGTGATACTCACCTCCATTGCATGCGCCGGGCTGTGAGACAAGGGCACGCTCTCCAATACATAAGCAGACTTGAAGATTTAAGTGCTCCTGCCTTCAGGGTGCCAGCTCCCTCTGATTTCCAGCAGACACCACAGGGAGCAAGCAGTTACCGAGAAGACAACGCTACCAAAAACCTCCTGTGGCAGCCAAGGTGGGGGGACTGCATCCTGGGGAGCACAGGGAGCTCCAGGGAAGTTTATTGTGATTTTTTGTCACTTCCCCACCTGCCTCCTTGCAATTTACCTGGCTCTCTACTCCATCCCTCGTTGTTCTCACTTACCAGGCAGACATGAAGGTATCAGCATGGGTTTTAAATCACCTGGGACCAGCAGAAAGGAAGCAAACCTTGGGTTGGCTTTAAGCATGGGGAGTGAGGGTTTTGGGGAGGTGGAAAGACTCCAGGGTTGGTTAGATGGGGATTTGGGCCAGAATTGTAATACAAAGTGTGTGCAGAGATATTAAACCCTCATAAGGATGAAGGGCACTTTGTCTTGCTTTGGTCTGCCAGAGGTCATGCTGTGCCTCCCAAAATGATGTGCCAGTCCAAACTTAGAGTAAATTGAAAACCTACGTGGCACCTTGCACTGCAGCTCACCCATACGAGAAGGCCCGGGTGCTGAGGCTCTGCTGGCGAGCAGTTGAGCTCTTCCACTGCAGTCTGTGTTTGTGGCACAGCTTTTACTCCCCTGTGCAAATCACATCTGCCTTTCCAGGAAGATTCTGTATGACACATCTACCCAAACAAAAATGAAGTTTCTCAACTCTACTTCTTCCCTCCTGGAGAAACTGATTTTTTCCCAACTCAAAAGCTGTTTTCCAGGGCGGATTGGATGAGCTGGACCTGCCACACAACATGATGCTTGGAAACATCATGAAGTCCCTGAATCACTTGCAGCCCAGGTCCTGCTCCCCACACAAGCTCTTGGCCCCAGCACTCATTGCTCACCTCTGCAGCCACCTCCATCTGGGCACAACTGAGCCCCTGTCCCTTGTGCTGGCTGCTGGCCACATCTATCACCCATCACCTGGGGGCATTTCTCTTCCACCTCAGCATGCAGTCCGAGCAGGACAACTATACTGCAGCTTTTTCATCTGTGTCTTTTTCAAAATTTGGCCATGCAGTGAAAATTTCATATAAAAATGTTGTGATTAGTCTGCTTTCTCACCTCAATTCCCATTTCAGCTACTTTACCCTACTATATTCAAAAGCATCATTGCTCAGGTCCCTACCTGAGCTGGTCATCATCACCAAATCCTCCTGACCTCCTCCCAAAAAACATCTCCGCAGGCTGCCCTTGGCCAATACCTTGGCCTTCCTCGCCACTCTGTGATCATCTGATCATGTTTGCTGGCACAGCAGCACTTGCCTCCTCCACTCTGCAGCGATGCTGCCCCTGGCACAGCAGGACCTCCCTCAATTCACCAGCAAAAGAGGCCTTGGCTGATGCTTTACAAGCCATGTTGAGACCCATGCTTGCTACAAAACCAGTCAAATTTGGTCTTGCAGCAGGGAAGTTTTGGTTCCTTGCTGGTAGGATATAGAGCTCATTTCGCCCCAGACCCCACAGCAGTCTCCAACACCCTGCATGCACAGAAATATGGGATGCAACCCAGAAGAATGCTTTAAAGAACTGTGCAAAGCACTGTTTGCAATACTACAGCAGCAATACTGTAATTTTTGTTCCAATAGCGTGCCTTCAGCATAAATAGGAAGGAAAGCTTTAGGTCTGAGAGACGAGCCATGCTACTTGGAAGGGGGGAGGATAACAGCCCTGTGCCAGCCTTCTGGGAGAGCGAGGGACCTGGTGAGACGTGATGTTGATACGTGATGGAGGTACCTCTAGTTTCAGACTCTTCTGTGTAAGGCAAAGCACTGAACAGCCTCCCTTCCCTCCCTCCAGGAAATAAAGGTGTTATTTCCAAATAACATTTCAGTACGAGATTAAGCGATGCGATGAGAATGGAGACAAAGTGTGCAATACTGGAGTTAATCACAGCAAATAGGGGTTGGGAGGGAATCCCACGAGACCGACACGTTTATTTCATTATTATATCACAAATGACATTAAGTATCCACCGAGTCCCTCAAGGCAGAATTCCTGCATAAAAAGCATCCCTGCTCACCAAGCACGGCAGAACCTGCAACCGTTCTATAAATAAAAGGTATTTACAAAGAGAGCTGTTAAATATTTATTTTCCTCTGGAGACCGAGTTTTCTGTTCATTCGTCTCCGCCGCAGTACCAGGGAACGGATGAGCTCACCTAAAAAAAGACCAGGAATCGGTCCAGAGCCCGGTCTGGCCCCGAGCACCAGCCCCTACAAGCTGGCGAGGGAAAAAGCATCCAACCTGGCACGGAAGCAAACAAAACGGGCATGATCTCACCCGGCAGGCAAAGGTAGAGCGAGGAAGTCTGGTGACAAAGCAGCGCTTAATAAACACCATCAAACCGCTCTGTCCCGATAGAGCCAGCTTGGCACCGGGCATTCAAAGAAGCGACAACCTTCAGTTGTCAAGTGCGACCGCAGATTTGCATCACATTTGCTTTGTGTCTTGGGAACACACACACGTTTCTCACAACTATTGATTTACATTGTTTTTTTTTTTTTTTTTTTTTTTTTTGAAACTGACGGTTCTGGGAGGGGAAGGGGGGGAAGGAAAAAAAAAAACAACAACACAAATCAAACACCAAAAACCATGGCTAACCCTTTGTAGTAGCGGTTGTAATAGTTCCTATCCTGGCTTGCCAAAAGCTGAGTTTTAATTAAATATTAAAAAGCTATTTGTTAAAATAACGTTGCCGTGGCAACTAGAGAAAGCTAAAATACCCCAGCATTTCTGACTCACAGCATATTAATCAACCTCCAGCTATTATATAATGAGCACCCCCCCCTGCCAGCGCCTGTGGCCCCAGAGCCGGGCAGCGCTTCCTGCCAGACTCTGCCCCTGGCTTGGCTCCTGACCCTGGCCAAGCACAGGAGCCACGAGCTCACGGATTTTGGGGAGGCCACGCTGGGGGTGTGCACGTCCCCATGGGTGTTCAGGGACAGGGGGGCTTGGTGTGGGGAGTGCGGATGGTGGTGGCAAGGGGGTGGCACAGCCCCTTCCCTGCCAGCCCCTATTTCTCATGGTGCCACCAGAGCATCCACTCCCCATCTGTTCCTGCCAAGGGTTTTCAGAAACTGTTGAAGTTTTGTCCTGCAGTGGGTGCCTTCCGACCCTCAGGCCAACTGTGCAAACTCCGAAGAGGAGAAGAAACCTTGCAAGTGTAGAGCAGCCCTGCCCCTCACCCCAAATCCCTTTATTTTACAGATTTGAAACAACAAACAGGCACTCGCTGCCCTGAGAGGCTTTTTCCTGGGGACAATGCTCACACTGAAGGCACTGGGACTTCTCCCATTGCCTTAACCCATGCTACGGTGTCACCATGTGTGCTGCAGCGAGGGGAATTGCTGAAGGAGGGAGTTGAACATCAAGGTCCCAGGGCAATGCTGATTTGGGGGAAGAGGAACCAGAAACAGAAGTGCAGCTGCGTGGCTCAGAGGCAGGGACAACCTTTGCCTTCGAAGCGACTTCATTTTGTTCTTTTACCCCCCCTCCCCTCCTTTTCATTTTTTTTTTCCTAATGGAAACTAAATACCTAATCATGTAGTTATTAATCAAAAGGAATGTGGTGAATATTACAGCATTTGTAGGGCAGCTTGGTTTCCTGCTGCTTTGTTTGGGTGTCACAGGCTGTGACTATGACAACCACAAGCAGTTATTGGACTGATGTCATTAGTGACATCATGCTTAATGGAAAAGAAAAGGAAGAAGAGACACTACCAAAAAATACGAAGAATGGAACAAAACCTGCTTTCTTCTCTTTCCTCATGCCTCCTGGACCGGGTCCTCAGGGATGGCCATGTTGGGGCTGCTGGAAAGCCAAGCAGCACCAGCCGTGGTCTCAGCAAAGCTCAGGATGTGCTAAGCACTTGGGAAAAGCTGCCCTCCTCCCTGCCCTGGCCACAGGACAGAGGTAGACTTGATGTCACATGGAGGAAATCTCCTCACCCTCTCCTGGCTGGGGGCCGAGGGCACCATCCAGTGCCTAAGTGCTGTGCATAGTGCTGGTATTCAGAGGACACCCTGCTGTCAGAGCTTTGATAGAAAGTATTTGTCAATTCATTGCTCAAGCTGCAAATAGCAAAAAACCCAACCCAGAACAAAAACAAACGAGAACAACAAAAAAACAACCACCACCACCAAAAAAACCTGAAGTCCCCCAAATCCATTCAAATTGTATCTGGCAGAGAAAGGTCCCGTGCAACAAGAATCCCCTTCACAGTTACACATCTGGGAGTGCTGACAGAAAATGGGTAAGATTTCCAAGTTACCTTTTCCAAGCTTTTCCAATGCATAAAATGTGCTTTGCCCTTCGTGCTCTCCTGCCAGACCTGCCATGTTTCAGCAGCCCGATGTTGCAGCTTGTCCTGGTACCACCTTGTCCCCCCACACAGCATCCCAGCATGGCACAGCAGCCACACCATTGTGATACAGCTGCTGATGCTTCTCCTCAAGTGGATCTGACCTGGAGGAAGCTATCCCCTTGCATCCTCCCAGGGCTTGGTCTGTTCTCTCTCCCACAGGAACAAAACCCCATGGAGGGGAACTTGCCTGGCAGCACAGCTCTCCCCTCTCTCCATCACACCTCTCCAAGCTGAATGCCTGCTCCTAAAGCATTCTGCAGGACAGTACTGGAGGGGTAGTGCAGAGAGCAGATGTTCCACCTCTGGTTTCTCCTCTACCTTCTACATGTTGTTTTTCCTTTGGCATTGCCCTGATGCAGCCATCTCATGCCGCCCAGTTCTTCTTGGCTTTGGTCAAGCAGCTTTTCACATGCCAGGGTGTTAGAACACAAGTAAATGGGAATTTACTGTCTCCTTCCACCGCTGAAAAATGACTACTTCTCACTGCAATAATTTCAGAGCCATCTGAGACTGTACATGAGTTACCTGGGCAGCTTCCAAGCAGCCTGTTCTTCTGTTTTATCTCTCACCCTCTTAACACAGCCGTGATATATCAGAGCCTCCTGCACCACTGCTTTGCTTTGACTTAACAACACAGACAGCATCCACCTTGGACCAGCAGTCTGCCTTTGAAGAGCTGGAGCACAGCATGGGCAGGTCCCCGTGTTTACTCCTTCTGCAGCAGCGAGCACCACATGGGTGCATTAGAACACAGATTTGTCAGGGCTTCAGAGGTGCTTGCAGAGCAGAGGCCAAATTTGACCACTGCCTACTTAACAGAAAACAAAATGCTCATCTCAAAGAGAAGGTTGCTCAAACAGCGTATCTAATGGATGGATATACTTTGAGAGACACGATGTGTAACGTGGCACCTTTCTGCTGAATTTATTCCCCTACACCACCTCCCTACAGCCAGCACAGCTGTAGAGAACAAGGCCAGAGTCCCTTCTGTGTGATGCTTTCTAAGTGACGGACAAAAAAATAAACCCCACAGCTCGATTAGAAGGTCTCTTGTGGCACTTTAAACACCAAGGAGCGGGGAGAAAACGCTTTTGATTCAAAGGGAGACTACAGATGACAGAACTTACTGAGGACAAACCTAAAACACCGTCATAATCTCATGCCACTTTTTCTCCCAGCAAAGGATTTTGCGTTGGTATCCCTCACAAAAAGCTGGAAACAGGATTCCCTACTGCTGGGTTTCTGCTTACCAATTTCTGAATGCCTGCCAGGTATTTATTTAGCAATTTTTACCACGTCTTTTTTCCGAACACTGATGGACTCGGTTTCTTTCCTCTTAACATAACAGAGCCCTTTCTTTTTTTTTTTCATGCTGATTTCAGTTTGGGGTTTTATTCTGCTCTAGCCCAAATAGATTTGTGTTGGTGTAACAGAAAACAGGCTGTATGCCACTGAAATATAAAAGGAAACAAAATTCTTCTGATTTCCAAGTAACCATAGATTTGTATCACCACAGAAGAAGGTAAAAATGGAATCGGATTCGGGCTGCTTTTAAATACCTCAAAAAACTCCAACCCCTGTACAGCTGCTCTGCTAGGAAAACTTACAGAAAAGCAGTGAAGCCTGGACCAAACACTCAAATTTTAACCCCACGGCCTGGAGGAGCTGCCCTGGGGCACAGGGAGGTTTGTCTTGTGCAGCCCCAGCTCTTCCAGCTCAGGAGCTGCAAACCAGCCCCAGCTTCTTTGGCAATGCAGGGGAAAAAGCCATGGTGTGGCTGCTGCTTAAATATATGTGTATATACTCATAATCATAGAATATCCCGAGTTGGAAGGGACCCACAAAGATCATCGAATCCAACTCCATAAGATATTGGCCAAAGTGCTTTGGAGCAAGGGAGGAAGCCAAGCCTGCAGATACCTCATGTGGTGTAAAAGTGCCTCCGAAGTTATTTGACCAGATTAGGGAAGACCTAGATACTGGATCATTTTCTGTTCTGGTGACAGGGCTGGGAAGCTGTACACACACACACTCAAAAACCACCTCACGGCAAACCCATGTTCTTCTCCCCTTCCAAAACACACAGGCTTTCTTCCTGAGGAATTCCTTGCCTCAACTCTCCAGCAATGTTTTGTCTTTTAGTGGCGGGTAGGGCTAGAAAATAACAAACAAGCTTCAGATGGTGCTAATGGTCCATTCTGCTGACCATATTCATAGTTAAATGCATTCATGTGGTTCATATCTGTAGCGAGATAATTACTCAGCCTATGTGGTAATACAATGCTGACTATATTTTGTGGGTTGCAGAGAGGTGCCAAAGACACACAACTGGTTCCAAAGCACTGGAGTTGCTTGCTGTAAACAGTTCTAAAAGTGCCTTTTATTTATTTTTTTTAATTTTCTTTTTATGCTTACTTCTGTTTGAGCAAACCTGGGGTTCTCACTTAAAAGGAAAATAGAAATAAAACAGCTACTCACAGCACCGTGTTTCTTACATCCTGGGAATTCAGTACTTCTAGCTCTGAAGGCGAGCAGAACTTCAGATACCTACAGAAGAGGGAGAAAGCTCTGTAAGTCAGGAAAAAAAGGGGAGAAAACAGCAAAACAGCAAACAACCCTTCCACTCTCTGCCCACAATGAGTTTTTTTGATGGGACTTGGGAATGCTGACTGACAGGAACTGCAGCAATGCGTTGTCCACTGACCACTGACAGGATCCTGTGAAGGTTTGGTTCTCCAGCATGTTACAGGAACACCACATACGGCTGGGGCCTCTTGGGAAAAAGAAAATCCACATTTCTGAGGCCAAAATGACAGAGAGGAGCACTCACAGAGGGATGCCCTGCCATCCTGCCTTGTTGGACTGGAAATACCCAGGAAACATCTGCAGCAGGCATGGGCCAGAACCAGCTCTGGCTACTGGGAGCTCTGACAAAATGTGCCTGGCTCATCGCCCTTCTCCTTCAAGGGACTCACCTGCTGGGTCCTAAAGCTAAAGTTTGCTATCTTTGGTTCTGCTTCCTTTATTTTTTATATATATCCCCCCTCAGAGCTGGGAAGGAAGGGTTTGGCAGTAGCAGCTGTGTATGTGTGTGTACGTACATATGAGAAACGCCCTGCCTGAGGGGCTGTGAAGAATAGGTGAGGGGAAAATAAGTGGCCTCAGGACCAGGCTGAAAAAAAAGAAAAGCAATACATCCAGCTGCAAAAGCAGTACATCCAGCCCAACACCCTGCTCGTGAGACAGAAGCTTATTGATCGCCTCAGTGGTGCCCACAGCACCGCCTGCATCTTCAGCTCGAGCTGAGGAATTTCAGTAAAAAACTTCACGCTCTCCGTGTTATCTGGACAGAGGAAGGTTGGCTGGAAAACCTGACAGCAAATTAGAAGGAAATAACTCGGAGTCTTTCGCTCCTTCCCAGCAGCAGGTCAGGTGTTTTTTGGCTCTTTTCAGAGGAAGACACTATTTGATTTCCTGAAGGAATAGCAGAGCTACTGGAGGAGCTGGGAGGCCAGGAGCTGTTACACAACCAAAAATGTTTTTTAAGAGCTTAGAATAGAAGAAGCTGCATGTTTATTCATAGATAAAAGGGAAACTGCTTCCCATTTTGCTCTGTCTCAAAGTAAGGTAAAATATGAGTTTCACTGACCTGTAACAGAGAAACTGGTGTTTACACCTCCACCCGCTGAAAGGACAGAAAGTGCTTGGCACCAGCATTTTGGGTCAAAATCCCCCAGTTCTCCCCTTCTGGGCTACAATCCAGATGCCAAGCAGTTTCTGTATTTAAGGGCTTAGTCTGGTTATCTTATACTGAATCCACTCTCTGAAATCCTGCCTTTTTCAGTGCTGTGTCCAATGCATAGAAGTGACCCCACGTCTTCCCAACAGGACCAAAAACACCCCTACAAATAAAATGCTTTTAACCACCAACAAAATTGCCTGTAGTGCTAAGTATCCTAATTTGTAACCTCTGGTTAGAGAGTCAATTGAAATAAATACATTATATAAAGTGCCATTGCTTCTTAGGACTGCATAATGAGCATCACAATTTTTGGTGCTTTTCCTAAACACTCAGCTAGTGAAGTTTCTGTGAGGATCCCAGCTGTAGGAGATGTAAAGCAAGAGGAAATCTCCAGGGTGATTAAATCCAGTCCCTCACTCTTGTGCCGCACCATGCAATCCTCTTCAGAATTCACGGAAAAAGTTTCTACCCCTTGTGGCTACCAGAGCATGATTGAAGACAGCAGCTCAGAAACGAGTTGGTAATATACATACATACATATGTATACATACATATCTCAGATCTTACAAACAGCCTCATGGTTCTGGGAGATCTGCTACTGCTTTTGAAAGTCTGGAGTTAGGTGATTGTAGAAGTAGTAGTCACGACACTTTTCGCACTGAAATGCCAAATATTTTTTTTTGCATCCAGTAGATAATTGCTAATACAAAGAAATTAGGTCTTGCCCAACGTTGTTCAGCCTGAGCAGCTACTCCTGAATGGCTCCTCCTGAAGTGCTTCTTGCATTACTCCAAACCAGCTCAGGTCAGGGGAAGCAGCACTCATTCCACAAAAATGTGATTTTCAGAGGTATGTCACAGCTACGGGACCAGGCTAAGGCAGAACAGATCTCTCCCATCCACAGACAGGCATCCATGCATGTGCAGCCACACTGCCCTTGAACCACAACCTGCTTTCTTCTACGTGTGCCATGTACACAGCTGTGAAGTCAGGGACAGGAATGGGAGAGATTTGTATCTGCTGGCTCCAGCGTGGTGTCCTGGCGAGCACACGTACGGAACAGGTGACGGTGATTTATGAATTGCCACGCACCACCTGACTCACAGGAATCGCCTCCGTGTGCTTGTACTTGGCCTGCAGCCTAAGGAGGGAGGACAACTCCAGCTCGTTCCTTCTCTGCCTGCCAAGCGGCAGGCACAACCCAGCCACCAGCCCCAAGCCCCGCTTCGTCATTATGGATGCTTTCCAAAAAGAAAAGCGTCATCTCATGTCAAAACAATGACAACAAACAGAAAACCACAAATAAACAAAAAGAATTTAAAAAGTATATCACTTTACGAACATTAGCAGGTTTCTGCAACCCAAACATCACAGTGCTGAAAATGGGATTATTTTTCACTGTTCGCAAGAGACTTCCCCCCCCAAAAAAGATTGTTGAAATATCTTTAATGAACTAAAATGTAAATCTGGAGCTGCTGTTAGGGCAGGGAAGAGAAATAGCTGTACTTTTTAGCAGCTTGACAGTAAAGTTCCTTTGAGACTCTTTCAACCTAAGGAAATTATCAATTTTGCAAAAGAACACTTTACAAAGAGAAATGGAGTTGCGAGTCCTGAAAGCTTTCCCCAGCTGCACTTGAGTTGAAGAAAAATAAAACCCAAACTCCTCCTCGACCTCTTTTCCTGAAAGATGCCAACTGCGTAGTTTGATCCCCACTGCCAGTCTGCCCAAAGGATGAGTGTAGAGCAGGTCACACCTCCAATGCCAACCCTCCACCAGCTGCAAGCCACCCCATGAGGCTTTGGTGACCTATCACCATGCTTCCACCTCTGGCTTCCCCAAAACCCCAGGCTTGGGGCGTCCCATGGGTTGGGTAAGAGAGATGCAATGAGGAGGAGTCCTCACCCCTCCATCTGCCTGGTGGCTTTTGGCTCCCCCCATATATCGGCCATGCCCTGCCCAAGTCATCAAGGCCATGGGACAATGAAGTCCAAGTCAGCTCCTCGCCCCCTGGTGTTTGTATCCCAACAGGCATTTATTAACTTTTCCGTCTAGCCTATATCTAGATTTCCCTAAAAAACTACCATGATAAAAATTACAACCTTAGTGAGCCGAATTACTTTGAGCACTAGAATAGAAATGCCTTCTATCAAATTAAATATTCACAGCTGTGTAGGAAATGGGTGGTTTACAGCCTGGAGACTGCAGACTGCTATTATGGCATGATTAGCAGATACAAGCTTTCCTGGAAGTTGTCTGTCTCAATGTGCTGAAAATCTCCATTATCCTGGCGGGTCCCGAGGACCCCAGCAGCTGCTGGCTGGCAGGGCACTGCTGTGTGCTGCTACTCCTCCACGGAACTCGTCTTCGAATGTTCACCCATGTCTGGGGACCCTCAAGGAAAGGGAAGACTGTGGTCATGAAGATCCTTCACTTCTACCCACTTTTATAAAGCTTATGTGTGCCCATATGACCTACACGTACTTAAATAATGTAACAATAGCACAATTTGAGCAAAGACATGGGGATGGGAACACATGGATGGTATTTCTGGTGTAGCCAGAGTCCTACTCCGGGCCAAGCCAGACCACCTCGCAGTTTTTCTATTTGCAGTGCAAATAATGAATACATAGCTGGAAGGTTCAGTGTAGAGTTTAATTAAACCTTCCCCGCCCCTATCCCTAAGCCAAACCCATAACAGAAGTCCAGAGTTTCCATCAAATAACTGAATATGCAGTGAAAAAGCCATTAAAATGACAACAAACACCAAACAACAACAAAACCCCACAGAACTGCCCAGAGGTCTCTGTAAGCACATGTACCACGTGCCACACCATAAGACCTGGTACCTTTTCACAGAATCACAGAATTGTAAGGGTTGGAAGGGACCTCCAGAGATCATCGGGTTCAACCACCCTGCCAAAGCAGGTTCCTTAGAGCAGGTTGCCCAGGTAGGCGTCCAGACACGCCTTGAATATCTCCAGAGAAGGAGACTCCACCACCTCCCTGGGCAGCCTGTCCCAGTGCTCCATCACCCTCACCGTGAAGAAGTTCTTTTGCATGTCAGTGTGGAACGTTCTGTGCTCTATCTTGCGGCCATTGCTCCTTATCCTGTCCCCACAAACCACTGAGAAGAGGTTGGCTACATCCTTCTGTCTCCCACCCCTCAGGTATTTGTACACATTGATGAGATCCCCTCTCGGCCTTCTCTTCTCCAGGCTGAACAGACGCAGGTCTCTCAGCCTTTCTTCATAGGGAAGATACTCCAGGCCCTGTATCATCTTTGTGGCCCTCCGCTGGACTCTTTCCAGGAGTTCCCTGTCTTTTTTGTACCGGGGAGCCCAGAACTGGACACAGTACTCCAGGTGAGGCCTGACCAGGGCAGAGTAGAGGGGGAGGATCACCTCCCTTGACCTGCTGGCCACACTCCTTTTTTCATCTCCAAGCAACCTCATCCTTATCCCACTGGGCACTCAACTGCCCTTCCCCAGCACTGAAAGGGACGGTGAGACAGGCAGCAGGGGCTCTGCAGTCTCCTCAGGTGCGATGGAGGGAGGCAGGTAAGACTGGGAATGGGAAGGCTGCCGTAGCTTCTGGCATGGTACGGGCAGAGAAGGAGGCTCCTGCGAGGAACCCCTCCACCTTGGCAACATGACAGCCATGAGCACAAGGTCCTGATCCATGCCGTTTCTCTACTCAGGTCATACAGCCTCGCCATCATTTTGTTCAGTGGGAACCACAGAGCTGAACCCAAATGAGAAAGAATGGGAAAGCATTGCTCCAAGCTGATTACATTCGCTTTTCAACACATCCCCTAGCTGTGGATGTCAGCACAAGAGAAAGACATATTACTTTCTTTTCTATTTTCTTAACTGTTCCTAGTTTCCCTCAACAAATCAAAGCGCTTTCTTGAAGGGTGAGAAATCTCAGTTTCGTATACTATTTTAAATTGGCAGCAAGGGCTTTAAAGCAAAGAGAAGAATGTCTGTGTAAGAAAATCCAGTGATGTCCTGTAGCAGAACACTTTCTGGCCAACAGAAAGTTCATCATTAATTTATTTGGCTTTTAGCAGAGTTAAATTATTTCACATTACTCTTCTTATCCCTTCCATTTCAGACTGCCACACTCTGGATAGTTACCTATGAGACAAGGCAGTAAAGGCTCACCCAGAGTAATAAATGCCTTTGGAAAGCGGTTGTCCAACTCTCCTCTGCCAAAACCATGACTGATAACTGTTTTCCAACACAGTGGTTGCTACAGTAGCACTGCTGTAGGACACTTTTGCTGCCCAGCATAGGTATAGCAGAAATTTTTATTTGAGTTTTAAACAAATGAGCTGTACACTATCAATCCACTACTCAGTTTTCAACTCCAAGGGATGCCGAGCCCTGGTGCTGAGATCCATCCAGGTGTCATCAAGCGAGTTTGCTTTAGAGACACAGAGAATGTCTTACACCGGGGACCCAGCCAAGAACCACACGCTCCTTCCTACCCTCCGCAAATATTTAAACTTGTAACAATGACACTGCTAGAGAGGAAAAGATCAACAGAGAAAAGATAACTGAAGTGAACAGAAAGCAAAACTATGCTAACACATGCCAGGCCTTACGGTTTGAACACACGTGCCAATTTGGAAAGGACAGGGGTTAGCATTTGAGATTGCCTATAGCAGGGATCCCACAGAAATGCATGGCAAATGATGCAGATAGCAAGCAAGCAGCATCACTCCGTGTGTGTATGAATCTATTGGAATCAGACTGCAGCCAGAAACATCACTAGCTATTTTCACCACTTCGATTCACCATCAGAATGACACATTTTAAAGCCTCCCAGTACTGTTGTTGGATTTGGCCTGGTCTCTCCAGTTTCAGCCTGATTTCCTCACCAAATGAGGCTCAGCCATGCAGCAGACACTCTTTCTCCTGCTCTTGATTCGTTCCTCCTTTGTTTCCCTCAACTCCCAAGCTGAAAAGAAAGGCAACTTAAAAAAAAAAGGGGGGGGGGGGGGGAACCAAAACAACAACAACAAAACAGACTGAGGCCAGCCAGCAACTACATTTTGCTACTATAAAAATAAATACAAGAGGAAGGGGTTTCCCTTTTCCGACTGTTTAGACCATTCCTACTTTTGGCTGTAAGCATCGATGTGTTTGCAAATTCCTGCCAAACACAGCAGCCGTCAGTGCAAAAGTGGTACGAGAAACAAAATGAGCATAGGGTGTAAACATAAAGCAAGAAATCACTTCGCTCCTTTCAAGTAACGGTGTTTGTGTTTCATCTACTGTTGAAAACTAGCACCAGTAGGTGTTGTTGAGTCTCTTATTTTCAGTAAGAGCATGTATCAACATCTGGGAAGCTGTAGCTGAAGCGCCAGTGATGGCACATCAGTGCCCCTGCACTCAGTGCCTTGCAGAAATGCTGTGAAAAGGAGAAAGCCTGCACACACCAAGCACCAAAAAACACCATCTGAGGGGAAAAAATAAATTCTGGGAGAGACGAGCTTAACAGGGCTGGCATCCTCTGGCAGCATGAATTCCTGTGCTGGGGTGGCTCCCCAGGTTTGGTGGGCACCCAGAGGCTCTGATGGCTCTGCTCGCCCAAAGGACTGAAAGGCTTTTGGGAAAACTCATGCAGCAGTTGCTTTTGTGGACTTTTCTCCCTATCCGGGCAATACCCAGCACAGCCTGGGCACTGCATCTGCAGTCATCTATCTGCAATCATCTATTAGGAATCAGTAACTTGGGGCCCATCCTTTCCCTCCAGCTAGATTTTTTTTTTTTTTTTTTTAAGAAGAGAATACAAAGAGATGGAACAAAAATTTATCCTCACAGACCGCCAATTTTTCAGCCCCACAAATTGGTACTATCCACTTATCACCCTCATGGCAGTGATGGCTGCATTGAACATTGATTTGCTACGCCTCCAGGTCCACACCTCTGAACACCCTCATGAATTTTTGGAAGCCAAAGGAATACAAGTGCAGATATTGGAGCTTTTAGACATACATTCAGGCAGGAGATTTTATACATTTCCACAGATCTAAATGCTGTATTTGAATCAAATTAAGATTTGGAATCTTGTGCTGGAGTATGTCTGTAGCAGCCGATGCTTTTTACAGCCTTCTACCTGACTCAGGATCCAGGGCATAATTACATTTAAAGAGCAAATCCAGCTACTATTTAAATACGCCTTTGCCACACACTCTGGTAGGAAAAGGTTCAAACCAAGGAAGATAAAGTGCAATTCACATCCTACTGTGAATAGCTGTTCAGGAGAAACACGCTTTCACCACTTAAAAATCAGACAAAAAGGGATTTCATATAAAATTTATCCAATCTTTCAACATAACCTGCAACATGACATTAAGTCCTTCCTTCTCGCAATATATTTAACAAGGGGAAAAAAAAAAGCACACATGCACACCCCTTTCTCTGGTGCTCCTTGTTATTCTTCCAGAACAATTCTTCAAAGCTGCTGAGACCACTCTGTGTTACCTCCTTTTTGAAGGATCAGATACATTGCATCAAAAAGCATGCAGGAAAAGTTCTAGGGCATGAAACCAATTTCTGTACACTTTTATCTGGGTCAGCTTTTCTATTGATTCTGCAAATACCATATCATTTTTTTAAGCTTTTTTTTTTTTTTTTTTTTAATTTTAAAAAAAAGAAAAAAAAGAGTATCAGAACTTAAGCCAAACATCCACCTGAGCCAAGGATTAGTTTTGCTGGGTGACTCCAAATCAAAAAGGTAGATTAAAAAGAAAAAAAAAAAAAAAGTCTAGCAGTAAAAGAGCATCTGGATCGATTTCTAAATTCAGTAAATGCCGTTTTCCCACATTGCTTCTGTTTTTAATATATACTATTTAATCTCTTTGCTGTTACATGCACAAAACTTAGACAGCTGATAATGTCTAGGAAAGCTGATGTGAGAAAACACAAGAAAAACACACACACAATTTATCATTAATTTATCTCTCCATTTCTCTGCCCTCTGTCAAGTCTTGCTCCTTGGTTATGAACTATATGGCACAGTCTTCAGCTTTGCTTTACGTTGTCTCATCAACCCCAATGTCTGTCTTGAGGTGCTCTGTAATAGAAATAATAAACAAGAGCTGACCTCGGGTGACAGAAACACTGGATTTTGATTTAGGATGAGGTGACCTGTTGTAGATGTCTTGAATTATCAACTCTATCTGCACAAATAGGTGGGAAATGGAGAAGGGGCACTTCTAGGACAATGCCTAGCAACAGGTGACAGTTCGTAGTAGCCGTGACTCAAAAAATTGCTTGAGACTCCAGATGACAGCTGAAAAAAAAATTATAAAGTACTTGGGAAGTCTAATTAACTCCTGGTAAAAACAAAGAGCTAATGAACTGGCTCTCAAGTGCTTTTCCAGGATGCAGTCCTTTTAATTTTGAGATGCTTTTTGCATATTTTGTTGGTGGTGCAATGCTGGGAATAACTAAATGTTGCCCAAGAGCCTGATCAGCAAGCTTGCTTTTGCGGGAAGCTGGGCACACGGTTTGGCAAGACCTGGTTTTGCAGGGATCCAGGCACATGGTGAGTGGGGACATTTGCACGCGCACTATGACTTGGAGCTTGAGAGGGATCTGACTCAGCTGAGCAACTCCTTCCTGGCTCTGGGACACCACTCTGGCACTAGAGGATCATCAGGATGGATCCCTAAGCTCTGTCAGAGTTGCATTTTTACACTCCATTTTCCTTGTCTGGAGAGTTGAGATGGAAAGATGAGTAATAGTTTCCACCACAGCAATTGTGTAACACAAAAAAAAACCCAAACCCAACCTAACAGATTTACAGTTTCTGATACACGAATGACTAAACTCCAACACCAGGCTGGTGGTTCCCTCTCCCAAGCGCCCTCCTGCCACACTGTGTGCTCTCCACCCTGCTCCAGCACCTACAGATCCATCTACTTTTATTCTAACTACCTTCACCATCTCACATCACAATCTGAGGATCCTCATGAATGCAGCTCCTGCTCAGGAGGCTCACCCAAGGAGGTGTTTCTCCAAATCCTGCTTTCCTTCTGGTAATGAGCTCACGGGGTTGGATCACTGTCTTCTGGGACAAGCTGCCCTTCTGCTCACTACCAAGCCATGCTGAAGTGCAGTTTTTAATACACTTCTAATTGCAGAATTGTTGCTATATTACACCCAGACTTCTGCCTTCCACTGTGCATTAATTGATTGCTCTGAGCTTTGCAATCTTTCAAAGAAAATGCCTTGAAAAATAAGGCTGGGGAGAGTCCCATTAAACAGAGAAATGAAAACGCCTCCTTAGCTGCACTGAAAAAATTAGGCCAGGCTTCTCTCCACCAAATCTCTAGGTATCACGGAAGCAGTAACAGTTGGCACAATTCTTAAAATATGTACAGGTTGTGACAAGGCTGGCTGATTAATGGCCGGCTTACAGTGCTTGGTAAACTCAAAGCATTAGTAGTGAATTTTTAAATCAGAGAGATACTGTGGTTTCAAAAAAAAAAAAAAAAAAACAAACACACTTCTCTCCACCCTGGGCTGCCCATGGTGTTCCTCTGCTCCCTGGCTCCCACTTCATGCTAAATGTGTTAAGATCACCCTGGGAGAAGTAGAGGTAAAAAACTTGGGATATCGGCCCAGATTCCCACCAGTGACCATTCTGGGGTTGCAATGGGCTTGCTCTGCGAGGTGGAGGAAAGGAGCAGAGCTCCTGTCACTTCTTTGCCAGGCGATGCAGCAGGGACGGTGGAGGGGTAGGCCGAGCACCAGGCCACCCTGCCAAACGAGGTTGCTACAGAGCATATATTAACATAAAATTAAAAACCTCCCACACACAAATCCTACTCTAGCAGGATGCTTTCCACAGGGAGAAGTTTCTTCTCCCAAGCTCCAGAATAACCTCATGTGCCTCGTTCCCATCCTTCTCCTGCTCCACTTAGGCTGGAAATGCCTGGTTACAACCAGGCCACTGATATTTAGGCCACTGAGCAACAAATACAGGCACCTTTTATGCCCATGCTCTTGCACATGGACTTCAATAAGCAGGTTCTGGCCACCCATCCCATGGAAAGTCGCCCTAAATGAGGTGGTCACCACAGGTCACCTGAGAAACAGATTGCTGATGCTCAGATTTATACACTACATCTCAGAGCATGAAATGGTGGCTTGGAAGTATCTCGTATAGAGCAAGTTAAGTGACTTTTGCCTTGCAATTAGTCTCCTTTATAACACTTTGTGATGATTTCATAATAACTGTGGAGCAGCAGTGACATTGACCAGAGCAAGTCACCAGAGCAACCTCTGCTGTTCCAATGAAAACTGTACAGTTTCGATTTAACTCAGGCTTTGACTTACTTGTATTTTTCTGCTAGCATTTTCCAGATTAACTGTGGAGTCTAAACAAAAGCCTAGGTCAGTGTCTCCACTGCCTTGATCCCAACTCAGCCACAAGCTTTCACATGTCCCATTGAAATGACCAGGACCTCACTTGAGCCCAGAAATACCTTTATTTAGAGCTCTTACCTCTACAAGGAATTCTGTAATGCTCTGCTCATAGATGAACAGCGCTCAAACACTTTATTCAAGATGGAAGCTGTATTTAAAATATTTTTCTACTGTCCTCAGAGGGGTTTCACATTTTTTCACGTGATAAAGTAGACATGGGTTGCAAGAAGCTACAGATCATGTCTGCACAGCACTACCCAACCTAGAGCATCCTGGACTAAAATCTGACTGCTGGAATCAAGATGTTCAAATCATCTCTGGTGCTAAAATAAAGGCAGAATTTATTTCTGGAAGACTGAGGTCTCTCCTTGTTTTTCAGAGGAGCTGAACTAGAAATCTGTCTAGTTTCTAGTCCACACCTCAAGTTGCCTTGTCAGGTTGTATGATCTGTGAGCAGCAGTCAAGGTAGGGTTTTATTGTCAGGGAACATAAACAAATAGCAGGCAGTGCTGCTGATCTATCTCAGCTTGGTGCATATAATTTTAATTAAAGCATTTATGTAAATACAGATGCAAATTAGGCTTGGTATAGCAGCTGGCAAATTGCTATCAGAGCCCTGAGGCTAGTGGCAAATTATCAGCATGAACCTCCATGAAGCGAAGGTACCAGATCCAGTCCTGGTCCAGGCACTGCATATTTTATTTGTCTTACGTTGGCAGTAAAACCCCATATTGGTACATACATAAGAAGTTAAATAGTCTTCTGTTTGAAAAAGAACTCTTAGGAGGTAAACCAACATCATTAAAATCTGTCCTTTAGATAGCCTATGTCTAACAAGAAAAAAAAAAAACAAAAAAACACAACACTTTTGCATTTCTGCAACACCTATCAAAGGAACTCAAAGAGTCTCTGAAATGTTAATTAATCCACACTCTCCCCAAAGGAGATCTATTTTAAAGATTGTTATATGCAGTCTGCATTATTCTCTCATTTGCCAAAGGCTTACAAGAGGGAAAGCCACAGAGATCGAATCTGGACCTGGGAGCCTTGATTGCCTGCTCCTCCACGTCCTGATCACAAGACCTCCCTCCCCAAAAATCACAAGAACTCACTCACACCACAGAGGTGCGAACCTTTTTGGCCTAGATATCACTGCCTCAAAGTAGTGTTAACTTCAAAACCTTGTTAAAAGTACACGAAGGCGATTACATGACAAGAAAAATAAGGGAAAACAAATCACAAGGGGAGATTTTTTTATTTTTATTTTTTTAAATTGAAGGAATCTTTAGAACATGCTGAAAGGATTTTATCTTTGGAAAATGAAAAGGTACATCCAAGATAATGTTCACAGCATTACCTGCATCAACTCTGGCTGATTATTGCTCCCCTCAAGGTGCACTTCTATCTTTACAACCTTGTAAGTAGAGATCAATTCCCCTTCTTTCAGAACCTGCATTAAGACCAATGCTTGGAAAGATGCAATAACTCCTAAGGCTTAAGTGTACACTTAACTTGATCAACATCAATGATGCTTAAGCACACGCTTAACATTTTCCTTGCAATACCCTTGCAAATTTTCCAGGGTATGAATTTTCCACCAGTACTAAACAAAGTGAAATCACATTTCCAATTTATTCAGAAGGGATACAGAAGTATACTGGAAATAATTCTTAATACTTGTGGCAAAGAATAGGACAAGAAAACAGTAAGTTTTGTAGTCATGCGGATACATTCATGATGTGACAAAACGTGACACATACATGACATGTCATTACTATGACAACATTGTTTGGAATGCATTTGCAACCAGCATTTTGTAAGCATATGGTAATATATTGGCCCCTTCCTGTGCTCAAAATAAAACTAGATGGAGGGTCAGGAGCTAAAAACATCAAGCCACACACTGGCCTGTTTGCATTCCTTTGCCCTGATATCAGTTATAATAAGGGCATATTCATTTAAATGCTTTGCTCAGTGACTTATTTGTCTTTAGTGTTTAGCCTCAAGGAAAAATAGAAAATAATCAATAAGCAGGTAAAAATAGTGACTGTTGGTTTTGAGTGCTGAGGTGCCTGTATGCATCCCTACAGTAACAGTGAGTTCCTGGTATAAAAGGGAAATGAGAAGTGATTAAGGATATTACAGTGAGGTCCTGTGCCCTGTGATCTGTTGGGATGGGCTAAACATGAGCATTTAGTGCCCCAGGAAGCCAAGCATCCCTGCTTTCCACAGCTACAAACAGCAACAGCATATACATGTGGGAAACTTGCTGGAGAGCAACCACTTTTCAGTTTCAGACTCGGCTCCTCCGTAGCGCCTTTGCATATTGACTGCATTTGCTGTAGCAAAATCATTTTTGGGTCTACTTTGCAGAAACAAAAAACGCTGATTTCCACTGAATCAGGGAAAAGACAACAAAAGATGACACAGTTCTCATTCTTACTCTGGGAGAAAAACAAGCCACAATCGCAGGCTTGCAACATATTTGTTTCAAGTCAGAATTCATGTTCCCCGTGGAGACCAAGTTGGGGATCTTAATGTTTTTTGTTGAAAATCCCATCTCAATACACTGTTATCTGATCTGAAATTTAGCTGGATAATACCAGCAGACTGAGTTATTGCACTAGCTTTGCCAAAGGTAACAGGTAAATTAAAAACCACAAACATCAATAAGAGGTTTGCAAGTCTGCTGAGGCCTTTGCCATCCGTCGCACTCAATTGGCACATCCTCAGGGACCTATTTGGAAATCAGAGCCTCCAATACAGTACTGAGAAACTGAGCTATTTGGATAGTAACTGGCAATGTGGGGACATGGGTACACCGAAGGAAAAGGACAGGCGGGAGGGTAATGCCTTAGTCAGGGCCATGGGAAGAGAGATTTTAATTCCCCATGGAAAAATGTGCATATCATTTTTATTCCTCATTGCCTCTGCATGTAATTCTTCTAAGAAAACTTTTCTGCATCACAAACTCATGGATGGAAAACATGCTAACAGCTATCAGGAGCTTTTTTTTTTTAAAAAAAAAAAAAAAAAGAGAGATGGGGTTAAAAAAATCTGAGGAACTGCTCTTTTTCTCGGTTCCCAAATAACCGTAGAAACGACCTTTTTTTTTTTTTTTTTTTTTCCTCAAGCAAAGAAATGTGTAACTCTAAAATGCTGGGGGGAAGAAAGGCACAGTACTTCACCAAAGGACCTGTAGTAGCAGTGTAACAACATCAGCTCTTGAAGGAAGACAAAGATTAAAACTCTGTGGAAAGATGGATTACGTGGTAAAAACCCAAAGGAGTTAACTGTTTTCCAGGATTCAGGGGGGAAAGCTGTGCTGGGAAGAAGAAAGGGAGATGTTCTGTCCAAGAGGTAAAGTGGTGCTTTGTTTCCTCTGTCTGCATATTTTTCCACTTTTTATTTTTGGATCTTGCAACATTATACAGTATTAATTCTTGCACAGCCATAGTAACAGCTGCTGTGCCCTGCCACAGCAAGTGGAGGGACACCAAAACCAACCTCATAAAGACAGCCGACAGAAGAGGACCTGCAACATTAAGACGTGGCTTTCGCCTCTGATACAGAGGAGGATGTGAAAACATCCCTTTAAAAATGTATAGGAACTAAGACCCCCACGACACCAGAAGCTCTTCAGCAATAGACGAATACCCACATAGTGGTGTCAAAATGTTATGCAGTAGATAGAGCCATTGCAACAAGCCCATCTCCTACAACAGCGCAGCAAAACCAGCTCGCAGGGCCAAGGAAGGGTGGTTTTTCCCAGCACAAGCAAGCCTTGCCTTGGGGCTGTGCCAGCGTGGCTGTGTCACTCAGGAATCACACCTCTTCACACTTTTGGCCAGTACAGCTTTGCTGGCAGAAGTCTGCGCTGTAGGCATGGCTTAACCCCAAGCTATTTTCAGAAGAAAGCGAGATGCAATCTAACTTTCCAGCATGCATTACAACCTGCATTCTACAAAACATAAAATTCAGCTCTTGTGCCTTTCTACACTGAGCCTGTGACTCTCCGTTCATGGGAGCAACTGTCAGTCGCTGTAAAGCAAGCGTTGAGATGCTGATGCTGTGAGATACAAGGTTTTATTAAAAAGCCACACAGGAGAGTTTCCACTGATCTGTAAACTCCAGATTAGCACTGTTTCAGGAATGGATTTGGCATGCAGGATGAAGGTGTAATGCTCACAGTTACAGACAGAAAATAACACATCTCAGAGGATGATTAAAATCGTACAGGACAGCTTCATCCCAGACTTAACCAGGACCCACTGTATTTAAGCCAGCTGACCAGTTCCTCCATTTCTACCCATAAACCTGCAGCTATGAGGCTGATTTTACCCTTCCTTCCTCTTAACTTAGGCTTTGGTTACATTTTCCTAAGACTTTACTGTGCCCCAAAGTGGCTGCTGGTTGGAGTACCCATCAATCTAAATGCACATCAGGCTTCCTAACAATTAAGGTAACACTTCAAAACCTGGGCACCCACCTGGGGACACAAGGCAAACATGGATATAGCTAATGAGCAGGGTTTTTTGTTTGTTTGTTTTTTAAATGCTGGAGAACCACAGGTCCCAGTGACCTACTGGACTCCAGTGATCACTTAGATGCTAAGACATTCTAAAAGCTAGATTTCAGAAACCACTGTTTGAAAATCTGAGCAATGGTTTTCATCTTGACAGGGCATGACAGGAATACAGTGGCCAAAAATTAAAAAAAAAAAAAGGAAGATGACGAATGAGTTTCAGCATCCTCCAAAGCGTGGTCCAGTCCTCAGCCTGAAAGCGCTGAAATCAGGAATCTGCCTGAGAGTGCAAACAGACGCACATTTTCCTTGAAGTGTCACCCGCAGCTCAGCAGCATGCAGGAGACACATCTGGAATTTCTCTGGCTGCTGGCGGCTCAAGTTATGACACCAAGATCCCAAAGCTGACACTTGGAGATGCTTCCCTCTTCCAATTATTTCACAGGACACCATAAACTTCTGCTTACTGGAAATGCTGATCATCACCATGTTTTCTCACATCATCAATACCCGATCACTGGTGCTTCTGGCAGGGACAAGACACATAGTTTTGAATTACATTGGTTTTCCCTCTGCTCCGGAATAGAGATGTTGCAACATCCTTCACCTGTGATTCAATGCCAGATTGAGAGAGGAGGAGCAGGGCCTGTTTTGGGACAACTCCTCCTAAACACCAAAGAAGAAGGAAGAAAGGGCTCCCAAAACTTAGGAGGAGCTTTATGCCCTTGGGTGGGATGATGGGGGAGATGTTCCAGACGGAAGAGCACAGCTCTAAAGACAGAGGGGTAATGGCACTATGGGTAACTAAAAAAATAAACAATTGACCAGGATCTGCTCTGCAGCCTCCACTGCTGCTGCTCCTGAAAGAACTACACCAGAAAAAGTGCAGAGACCCAGCTTTTGCATCTATCCATTTTTCAGTATTATTTCAATAAATAAGAGTGACAAGAGTCACTCAAAATCTGGACGCTAGCTGCAGAGTCCCACAGGTCTTCCCAAGAGAAAATTATGCTAGTTTTGCAGTCAAAACCGGGCTGCATTTAGCACGCTGCTGGCATATTCCTGGAGAATGATGTGACAATGGGGTCCCACCAGGGCCTGCTGCAGTCATATGGGGCATGGTATGACCATGTGCTCCCACGAGGTTCTAGTTACCACCAGGCTACTTAAGCAGGCTCTTCACCTTGTCCTAGCATTACAAAATTAAGGTGTTAAACTAAACCCTTGAAGACAGCTCTGGTGAAGGACAGGACTTTGAAATTCCATCCCTGATCCATTTTAACTTTGGTCCATCAACTGAAAGTAAGGGTTCCAGGAAAGGAACCAAGCACCCCTTGTCCTTTCATATTATGTGGGATAAAATGTTCACACTCTGTAAAAAACAGTAACAAGAAAGTTCTACCGTGGAGTACTCCTGATATGGATCTGCCTTGCTGCCTGGCTCCACACCAGTGCTATCTGTAAGTCCAGAAGCTTGAAGAGCATTAAAAGCTGATTCCTGACATACTCTCCATCTTCCAAATACACTGGAGGCTTTTTACTCTAAGGGGCAGCTGCATGTGGAAAAGACATTAAAAAGACATGCTTCTTGGTACTGGTGGGAGCTAAAAAAACTGGCACCTTCCCAGGGAAAGCACTACTTGGGGCTTATCTCTGTGATCACGTAGGAGCTCTGTTTGGTATGGGACAGGAATGACTTGTAGCCATGGCTTCAGATGAGGGTTGGTGATCCTTGTGAGGTTCCTGGCTTTGTTTCACCACCCATTTGTTTAGGGACAAACTCTTCCCTAGCCTGAATCCTCCCTCTTTCATACTAACCAGGCTTCAATTAGTACCATTACAGTTTCAGAAAAAAATATATTCCATCTTCTGCTGGCTTCCCATTGCATGGTTCCAGAAATTGTTCAATTTTTGCACCTCAGTTTCCCCACCTATTAAGCAAGAGTACTATAACCTCCCCTGGATATATAATATAACCTCTAACACCTTGGAGCTTGTCAAGCACTGTCCAAAAGAAAACACCGCAAGACTGACCGATCACAAGTAAAGCAACCAAAACTCTGCTAAGGAGGTATAAGACCAGACACAAGAGTAGGTCAGCCTGGTTATGAAGCTGATGAAGCTGCCTGGAGAAACAGCGCACCAAGGGACCAGCTGAGCCAGCAATACTTCAGCGAGTGCCTGCTATGGGCCTGTCCTGCCCCTGCAGCCAGACACACAGCACAAGCTTGGCAAGCCAAAAAAAAAAAAAAAAAAAAAAAAAAAAAAAAAAGAGAGAACCTGCCAGCTTCTTCATATTCATGAGCTCTTTAATAATGCTCAACAAAACTTGGAGGCATGTTCTCCACTGTTGCTCTTGCCCTTCTGCATAGTGAGCAAGTCATAAATATTTCAAGGGAAGAGTCCAGAAAATTTGTGAGATTGGTCATAGCCTTTTACAGCATTAATGAGCAGGTCATTAATAGTTAATGAAACAGCTGCTGGTGATCTCAGAAGCAAAGGCAAGACGAAAACAGAAGTGTCTGTCCATTCACTACAGTGTGAGAATGTAAAGGAATGGCTTGATCCTTTCATCAGATTCTTCCCGTCAGGATAGGACCCTGGGGCTGGACACAGACCTCCAGGAGAACTGCACCCAACCCATCTGCATGTGGTGGCAGCCAGGGGATGGCTCCCTCATGTTGGACCCTGCAGTGGTGGGTCCCAGAGATGGAGACTGCTGCAAAAAGTCTGCACTGACTGTCCTGATACTCCGGGCGCATCTGTTGGGGGGGGGGGAGAACACCTCAGGACAACGTCCAACTGAAATACAAGTGTCCCTAATACATGTCCAGGTGGGAACATGCAATGTGTGTGTGCAAGTACGTGTGCGCCCTGCAGATGGATATATGTAAAAATGTCACTAAAAAGAGCAGAGGTTTGGGGCTTTCAAAGGCCTCAGCTATGCGTTCAAAGCTGCACCTTGAAAGCCAAATTCACAACCAGGCAGCTGACTTCAAAGAACGGCTCCTATGATTTCAGCCTTGCATACAGCGAGGACTTTGGTGGAAAGGTATTTCTGCTTTGCTTACTCTTTCATGTCTCTGAGTTGACACCGCCTTGCCTGCATGTTCCCAGCTGGGAACACAGCGAGTGTCCCTCAGCCGTCCCTGTTTGCGAACTCCACATACAGAGAGCTTCACCCAAGCAAAGCCTGGAGCAGCTCCAGCCTTACAGCCAGGGAAAGCAGAGGAGGACAGGTCCCCATAAGCAAAGCCATTCATGGAAGGGGACACAGGTCTCCCAGTCCAATCTCAAGAGTCAAATCCATCGGAAAGCAGCCTACATCAATCCCGCTGCTCCCACAGTCATTCTGGATTTCAGCTCACATCAGAACTGGTGTGGCACAGATGAAACTCTTCCTGCTAAACAAATGATAAGGGTCTGCAAAAAACCCACAAGGGTCTGTAGTGCAGAGACTCCCTGAAGACCCCTAGGTGGATAAGGACAGCACAGACCCATCTCCTCACCAAGCACGCCCACAAACTATGGGGTTTGCAAGGTCTTGGTTTTATATAAATGCCTTTTTTTGCACGTCATCTGTTTGGGCTGCACCACTCAGAACTGGCAGTCAGGAGCCTTGAATTTATTGGGAAGAAGACAAGGAAAAGGAAAGCTTAATTTCAAAGTTGTAGTCTTAATCCTACCCTCCAGAACAGTGCTGCAAAGTAGCGCTGAAATCAAACGTAGCTGCAGCATTGGGCCCTTCCTTAAACCATTAACTACAATTTGCCTAATCTATCTGCAGGTACCTGCTGAACAGACAAAAGGCTTCTCTATCCTCTCACACCCTGCTTTCTCCTAAAGCCTGTGCTTCTGGTCAAGCACCTCCTGGCATGATGTTTTTTAGTTTTTAAGAAAACTGGTCCTTGGCTTTGCTTGCTTTTAAACAAGACTCTGCCTGCCTAATTTCAATGCAGATCAAGGGTGGCCTTAACAGATCCACACTGTAAGAGTTCATTACGTTCAATTTGAAGCAATTATTTTATTCTGTAATTTGATTAAAAACTATCATTTGCCAAACATGCCTGAAAAAACAAAAAAAAAACAAAAAAAAACAAAAAACCCCCACAAAACTACTTGGACTTAATAAAAAAGTACATAATTAGCAAAGAACGTTCAGTGCTTCCTTTTAAAACACATAGCATGTAACATTCCTTCCTGCTCTAACTGGGGAGCATCTGAAAGCTGTTATAAACCTTGATTTAATGATTTTAACACCTTGAACTATTTAAATCATATTAAGGATGAAACTTCATGAATGGAGAATCCTGCCAAACCCAGATGTGCATTGGGCTTTTCCTCATCTGGCATGAACCAGATGTTTTAGATAATTTAAGAAAGGATACTTTAAAATCACTGACAGGCCAAAAAAGGTTAATGACTGAAAAAATACCCAATTGCAAATGTTTCTTAATTGGATTTCTACCACAATTGTCTCACTGTTTCATGAAAAACAAAACCAAAATGTTTGATTTGTGATAAAATATTGTGATATTTTTCTTCCTCTGCTAGCTACTGTAAAAATTTCAATACTGTGTTAAAATTTGCTGATTCCAACTTTTTGAGTGCTTTTCAACTGACTTTAAAGCACAGCAGAGGCACAAGGACCATCAATCTGCCAGCCAAAAATTCACCTAGTTGCAACCCAAGCCAAGACAAGGGGCCACAGCAGAAGGTGAACAATGTTTCAAGATGAGTATCTGCAGGTTGCAAAAAACATAATAAACTGCGGCAAATCACAGATCTTTCCTCTGTCCTGCAGACCTTGTGAAAGGGAGGTGAGGAAGGTCCTCCAGAGGGGTTGCACCAGCAAGAGGCAATGGGGAAGGATGCAATGGGTCCAAGGCAGCAACTTTTAGTACATGATCCATCTGTGACCCAGGAAATGGACAGAGAGAGGAGGCTGAGGTATGAATTCAATAATCAACACACTGGTTTCCTGTGCAAATACACCCTTTTCACAATGCAGCAAACCTTGCACACAAAACACCCGAAAGAAGTTACAAAGGTGGCAGAGACAGGTGCTAGTCCCCATCCCTAAGCTGCTGCCCTATACGTTCTGTAAGCAAAGCAGACCACAAACAGCCCCCAAACCTTGTCCAGCAAGTACCACACACTGTTTACCACATCACAACCAATCTTTGGAGGCAACAGTGTTAGCACTAAACACCCAATATCCTCCTTGCAATGCAGCTCGCACACTTTCCAGGGGGTGCTTCGCATTCAATAGCACATCACCGAGCAGGTCCCTCGCTCCACTGTGCACCACAAAAGCTTTTTCCCCTGCCACAATTTCCCCTGCACAGAAGTAGAAAGCTACCGAACAGACCGCTTATTTAAAGACAGGCACTGAATGATGCAGTGCCACAGTGAAATGTGGCCTGTTTTTGGTAGGCGGAATCATAAAGAGCCCCAGGCCATACCCCACCGTGAATTTTCAAAAGAACTTGGCTCATATTTACTATGGAAAAAATCAGCTCAGGCCAGCCGGCAGCTCCCAGCTCGCTGCTCCCCGAAGCACAGCCCTGGACGTGGAGCACGAGGGCAGTGAGCACCCTGCCCAGGCAGCACCCTGTGCCCAAAGGGATGCGCTGCCCTGCTACGGCAATGGGAAAAGGAAAGGAGGGGAAGGAAGAGGATACCAAAAATAAAATAAAACTGCAAAACATGATCTGAACAATGTACCTCCTCCTAAGCTGGGGAGGGGTTGCAGACAGAGGTTTGTGACCTTATTTTTTTTTCCCACGAAAGGCATATATATGTGCATCCCCTGGAGATTTTGCAGGAGGGTGCATTTGGCTTGGCTGGGAGCTGGAGCTACTGGCCCTGCTGAAAGCTCCCATTCTTGAGCACTCTGTGGCTGGTGGGTGTCTTACAGGGAGAACAGGAACTTCCACTTGCAAAGGAGCTATAGTTCAGAAAAAAAAAAAAAAAAAAAAAAAAAAAAAAAAAAAAAAAACGAGTTCAGATTTCAGGAGATTAACTTTAAATCCACCGCCTCGGCACTCTGATCTTCTACTAAGTGAGAAGAGATGGGGCTGGAGCTAAGACCATCTCTATAGTCTAAAAACATCTAAAAACATTTAGGCTTAAATGCAAAATGCTTCAGAAAGCTAACATTTTTTTCTGTATCTGATTATCTGCAGATTTTGAAACTTTTGTTTGCCTCGAGCAGCATTTCCCAAACCACCTCTATCCCCGTGACATAACCACAGGGCACACAGATGGGACTCCAGCAGATCCGCAGAGGAGTGGAACCCTGAATAAACCAAGTTTGAGCGATGGCAAAACTTGACACTAACTCCGGACAAAAAGAAGATGCCAAGTAAGGGCAGCTGAAGAAAACAGCTCCCTCCTAACACATTGCTCTTCCTTGTCACTCTTATTGCTTTAAAACACATGCAGAGCCTATTCCTTCCTTAGGCCAGAAGATCCTGGACAGGCAGAGGGAAGAAGAAGCTCCCTAAGGAAGCCGTTTCCTCTGAAACTACCTGCAGATCACAATTTGCTCATCACCAGCTCTGCACCTGGAAGCCTCCCTGTAAAATCCTGCAGGCCCACAGCAAACACCAGCCCCACGTCTATGCTCTCTCTCCCATGCAGCATCCCCAGATGCTGTCTCTGGCTTGAAAACCCCACATGATGCTTTTTCAGCACTTTATCACCACTGACTTCTCAAAGAAAATTAAATTTAACCTTCAAAACAGTAGCAGAGTGGAGCTGGTGCCTTCCTGACAAGATGCTGGTACCCAAGCCCAGGTCGGGAAGATTAGGAACTTTACTCAAAGCTCGTGTAAAAGGGTTTCTGGTTCTCATAGCCTTGAAAAAGGCTACACTGTCCCAGGAGATGAGGAAGAGATCCTTAAAATCTCTGACTGTGAGGCCACGACTCCTCCCAACATCAAGCAGTGCCACATGACAGTAATGACAAGCGGTATCATCAACGTGGCAGGCTGTAGGAGATGCCCCAGGAATCTCCTGCAAGGGAACAGATGTGGGATAAAGGACTGCCTAACCACCTTGGGCTGATCTTCCATGGATTTCAAGGGAACTATAACAAGGCATAGAAGGCGACAAGCACCGAAGGCTGCCACGGCAGCGTGCTCTGAGCATATCATTTAAATAAATCACTTTCTGGAGAGACAAAAGACAAGGAAAAACTCCCTGCAGTGCCTGACAGTTCGTGCTGGAGAGGATGCTGGAAAAAACACACACAAAAAAACAAACCACAACAAAACATATTTGCTTTAGAGGTGGGAGGCAGATAGAGGGGTGGGGAAGGCATCTCGTCAAAAACACTTCAGGCCAGAACCATCAGGAGTCTCCTTTATTTCTTGTGAGAGTGAATCAGCAGCACTCCTGGGCACGGGAGCAAACCTGGGAGATGCTAGTGCTGCCTGCCTCAGCCTGGCATCCCCCAGCCAAGTGCCCCAAACCCTGCAGCATCCAAAACAAAGCAAACTTATGACCTCAAATTAAAACAAAACAAAAACCAACCAAACAATAACAACAAAAAAACAAGTATTTTCCCACTTCTGCTGTCTGAATGAAGTGTAACATAAAGTAACTGAAACTAATAAGCATTAAATTAGGTTGAGAGATACAAAAAAACCCTCCAAAGCTTGGAGGGTGAGAAAAGGGAACACGTAGATTGAAGCCAAAGAGACAGGGCACAGACTTCTTGAGAAATACTAGGATTTTACTGAACTCCTCTGATGGTGCCTTTAGCAGCCGCTCACAGCCTGCTTCTTTGGAGTGCTATTTAAAAACAAAAACCACAAGATGATTCCATGTAAAAAGAAAGGAATCACATCTTTTTCCCCTATAAAGCTCTGCTGTAGGAGATACACATCATATTTCTGACTTCTTCCTCTACTCACCTGACTGTACAAGAGGTTAAATAATTCTGAACTTGAGGCTTCCTCGGTTACGGTCATTGACTCAAAGCAGGCAAGAAAATCTCTTTCCATTTAGTTTGTTTGTTTGTTTTTGTTTTGTTTTGTTTTGGATCCAGCAAGTCAAATATGCAGTTTTAGCACTTAATAGAAAATTGTTGGAATAATAGACAATTAACAACAACAAAAGAGATGCCAAAATCCACAGGTAACTTGAGGTTGCAAGTTTAAAAAGCACTTAGTATCTAAGGGGGGAAATAAGGTCAGGACAGGGAGACTGGGAGAAAAATAGGCAAGGAAAACTACTACTTCAGGCCCACGTTGGCCTAACCTGGGCACAGAAACCGGGGGGAAGCTCCCAACACACCCCTTCCGCTGTTGACATGAAGCTAATTGTCCTCGCCCGTGGTGCCAGCTGGGACCATGCCATAAATCACATCACTGCAACTCCGTACTTTATATATGTATATATATATATACATACCACTTAAGAAGCTCCTACGGTGCCACAGACATTTGCCACAATGCTGAATCAGCCCAGGGCAGCACATGTCCCACCAGCAGTAAGGCTTGTATCAAAAGCAAAAGGGCATCTTGTGCTTATGCATCTCATCCAGCTCACTGCCTGGCTTTGGGAGGATAAACCCGTGCTCAGTAAATTCGAGGAGCAAGTTCTCGGTGTGGCTGTGGGATGCTGACCCCACCAAAGTGCTCATGCCCACCTAGGCCCATGGGGGCCCTGCTTAAAGAGATTACAAGCTGCCTGAGGAGGAGACCTATGTCACTTCAGAGCTTGTCAGTCGTGTGGATGGCAACCACGTCCCTGCTCAATAGTGCTGACCACTTCTTTCTAACCCATGGTTTATGGACCTGTGTAAATGACACCTGAAATGTCTGCAAAAGTTAACTCCAAGGGCAAGCTGATTGTCAACAGGCTCAGCTTTTACTAGATTGTGTCCCTGCTGGGAAGTCTGGCCAGGGGCCACAGAGAAGAAAAGATGTAAGCAGGAGATGGAGCTATGACGAGGAGGACCAGTACCAGCGTGACACCAAATTCCTTGCACAGGCCTTGCTTCCACCACCCTGGCACAGGCCGTGGCTACTTGCAGAAAGTTGTCACAACTCACTGAAGTCTCCCCACACCCACCAGATTAAATCCCCACGAGGACTTCCTACAAGCCCCCTCCTGTTCACCAGTGCCAAAACCTCCTCTGCTTACCTGCATCATTCTCCCTCTGCTTCCTAACAAAAACACAAACAAACCTGTAAGAACAACAAAGGATCTTTCACACATCTCACGCAGACACCCTACTTGGTCCAGTTGGACCAGGCCTCCCAGTTGCACCAACACGCTCACGGTACTGGCTGGCTTACATAAAACAGCAACTCCTGCAGCCAGAGACCTCAGTTTTTGTTTCAGAGCCATTTTGGGGGGCTCATGGTTACAGAGAACAGCTTGCTGAGTTCAGTCCTAACTTGGAAACCACAGTGTTTCTTGAAACAACCAGAAGCATCTCTCTCCTAACACTAAAGAAACCAAAATAAAGAAAATAAGGACAAAACAACAACAACAACCCCCCCCCCCCCCAACCTTACGATCTGTAAAGCCATGGTGTTTTGGGGAGGGAGGGCTGGGATGGCAATTTCTGAACTGCTCTAGGTCACCAATGCCGGAACTGAACTCTCTTGGATTAATCTTTCAAGGGCCTTGTTCACATCATTCCCACCTCGGGGCACCACACTAACAGATACTACCATGTATTAAAAAGTATTTGCAATGTTCTGGAAATGGTCGGCTCTTCTAGGTTTTACCTAAGAAGCCCCAAATTATCGCTTACTTCCGACATCATCCTACAATGACATCTTCCGAATTTTCACACGGGAGATAAAATAAACTAACACCACACACATTTGTTCCAGCTGGCATGACACACACAAACACACCTTGACAGAATCCCAGGAATTACTTTAATGGATTTAGGTTAATGCCTTTAATGCTTAATTTCGTTACTTACTTGGAATACCAACAGATACCAACAGGGAGCTGTGCCATGTTACAACCCCTGGTTTGCAGTAACTGTTAGGGAAACAGCACACTAGCTGGATCATGGTTATGCTTGAAAGAAAGTTAAAACTCAAATTACACTCTCCAGATAAAAAGGAAATGCAGCTTTGCTGCTCCTGACAGCCATGCTACAGTCTCAGGGAAGTCAGTTGAGACCATGTCAATTTCTCAACAAATTATAATCAAAACTCTATTTTTATTTATTCTCAGTGGATGCTTTCATTCCTTAAGTTGAGCGGACACACAGAAAAATAACTCAGATATGGGTCAAAACATCCCAGCCACGAGAGACTCCAAGTGATATCCCTGAGGATCACCCTAGTTAGAGCGGAGCTAAAAGGGATAAAAACGGAGGATGTCGCACATGCAAGCACAGTGATGTCATGCCTGGCATTAAAAGCCTCATTTTGTATGAGGCGAGCAAAACCTGCTGTATTCCAGTCTGCTGCAGTTTGAAACTGGTTTGAAAATGTAAAAAGAAGCGAGTACCTTTGCTTTATTTAATGCTAGTTTTCTCCTTTGGGGGTTTTATTAAAACACCATAAAATCCACCTCCCTGACAAAAAGAATCAAAACACGACACTGCCAGCTTGGGATGTCTCCTGCCATGGATTATCGGTTTTACAGCCCCTGACTGGAAACAGTGGATTGTCCCTAAGGTGGAAAGAAAAGAAAACCATGGTACTTGCAGAGAAAGCAGCTGAAGGAGCACTCTCCTCCCAGACACCCACAGCAGAGGTATGCTGCAGGAAGAAAATCTGACAGGAGAACTTTTGTGGTGACCAGGCAGGAAAAACGTCATTTTATTAAGGCGAGTAATCGCATGGACTTTGGGCTGATTGCTTTGAGCTATGCACATCTGTGAGCACTTTCCGGGACCAAGTTCATCACAGGTACAAGAGAGGACAGAGGAGAGCTTGTGGCCAGTTGTTTCTGCACATGCACTGCGGCATCCTGAGAGGGGATAAACACACAAGCGGCTGCTGAAGAAAAACAAGGACTGGCCAACAACGTAAAAAATGCATGGGCTTTTTAGCCTTTATACTCTCCCAACCTGCTGGCCAGTGGCTGGCTTTCACCAACGTGGAAATCAATTTGCAATTCTGTGTTTCAAAGGGTTGCTGCGTCCATCCTACAGGCTGAAGCCACATCTACATCAGAAAGGCTTCACCGGGACAGGAATATATCACACAGGCAAAGCACTTCTGTCACAGATACCTCTCAAACAACACAATCACTCCTCTCCCGGTCTCCTAACACCACCACACCATGCACCCAGCTGGGCTCTGGGAGATCGCATGCCATCTCCCAGCAAGGCTACATGCAGGAGGTTTCTGCTGGAGACGTCCAAGCCTGCTCCTCACACCTATAAAATTGCCCCGGCTCCAGCCAGGGGACGAACAGGCCTGAAGTTTAATCCCTAGTTTTAAAATAATGACAACTCTTTGTAAGTTAAGTGGACAAAGCAGAGATTTACAATCATTTCATGGAAAATAGTATCGTAGAGGCTTTTGACGTTAGTTTTCAGCCCCAAGTTGGAAAGGGACTTTGCTGGAGTTCCTGTCACTTCTCCTCTATAGGATGTGCTAAAACTTCCCAAACTGGAATGCTGGCACCTACACACCTGAGTCAAGGTGGGTCACAACAATCACACAGGAGATACTGGCTCTGCCTCACTGACATCCTCATGCTGTGTCCCCAGCTTTGCTGCGGGCAGAGGTGCAGCCCCACAGGGCTCTGTGTGCCCCCCTCAGTACCACCCACTGGTCCAGCACTGCTGGCAGGAGCTGCTGGAGCCTCCTCACCCAGCAAGTCCCCCTCTTTCTTCCAGCTCTGCTTCTTTGGATGCTTTTTCCCCTCCTGCTCTCCACTTTCCAATCCCCCAACAAACTTTTGCTGGCTTCCCCCTGTACACCAGGGCCCTGGTGAGCTCCTGGGGTTTAAAAGAAGCTCCTGCCCTCAGGGTGGGGATGCTCCCCTGGGGCGGTGGCTGAGGAGCCCAAGGAGGGGGGGGATGAGGGTGATGCCCCCCAGCAGGAGGGGGCAGAGGGACTCCCAGAGCCAGGCAGGTGGAGCTCCTCAGCATGTCCCAGCTCCGCTTCCAAGTTTTCTTCCTAGCAAAGAGGGGACAAAATCCGTGCCTTCTGCTTTCACCCTCATCCCGGAGACGAGACAGAGGGAAGAAAAAAAAAAATACAATAAGCAGACAGTTGTGGGCTGGCTTTGGGAAGCTGCTAAAACAAAAGAGAAAGTCACCCCCTCCTGAGGAAAAAAAAAAAAAAAAAAAAAAGTGCATGCAATGTGCCAAAGGCCGAGTTTCCCGAAATCTCCCGATCCCGTTTTGGGAGAAATCAACGCCCCGGCCAAGCGGTGACTTGGGCAGCGGCTGGAGCGGGGCAGGGCAGGGGGGCTCCGAGCAGCGGCCTGGCGGTGCCCCCTCACCGGCAAAAAAGGGGACAGGAAAAAAAAACAACAAACAAACCAAACAAAACCAAAACAAAATCAAAACCCCCCCCTCCCCCCAGATCCAACCGAATCACAGCCGAAGAAATCCCGGCCAACTCCGGCAGCGGGGAGCGGAGCCCGGTGGCAGCCCCGGGACCCCCTCGCCCGGTGCCTGCTGCCCCCCAGGGCGCTTTTTTTTTTTCCTTTCCCCCCATCTCCCCTCCCTGCGAGCCAGCGGCTCCCGTTGCGACCCCGCACCGCCAAAATCGCCCTGCTCGCCTCTACGTAACGCCCTGTCGAAAGCGGACGCCATATTTTGTGTTGCTGATGTCGACATAGACAAACGTAGACATGTTTTTTCCTCCCCCCCC